>CAKNXH010058371.1:86189-97961 GCA_932178445.1 Andricus quercusramuli | reverse complement strand
ATATATATATATATATATATATATATATATATAGGTGTCTTTAACGGTGACCCTGGGATATCGGGCGATGTCTCAGAGTAATAGCCTTATCCTTGCACGCGGGGCTCTACAAGGATGGACGAACCCTTTCCCTAGCTGCTCGTGGGAACAACAATGAAACCAAAAAACCACAAAAATGTTGTAGATGCGGTTCAAAACGATCGAACGCGCAGAGCACCCGACAATGGATCGGCAAACAATGCCGATCATCCTAGAGTTCGGGGTGCTGAAAATAATTTAGATGGAAACACAACGACGAACCGGCGAAACGCCCACATTGAGTGGACGGATCAACTTAAGAATGATGTGTTAGACTGCTACGATGCCAGTATTATCCCTGTTCGTGGAGGCTTTATGGCGCGTATGCATACTCTGTGGTGCCAGAAACACCCAGAGCTTCAACACGTTTCGCATCAGTCTTTGCGAAATCAAGCCGACTACCTCCGCAAAAATGGATATGTACGCGGAGCGCTTCCTCAACCGCTGCTTGAACAAGCTGCAGACGAAGATGAAACGACATTAAGACCAACCGCAGAAAGTAGGCACCTTCTTGAAGATGATGGCAATTTCAGTACAAGGAGGAACATCAACATGCAAGTTCCTCTTAAGCCCCAAGATCTGCCTGAAATGGATGCCTCCCTTTGTGGAGATATCTCGCAAGAGTCCGACCTCTGGACCATCAATTGCTCAGTTTATGGTGCTGCGAGAGCTTTGGCTGATTCAAATCGAAGGCTCAAACCGACGATGGATCAAAAGACAAGAAGACGCTTGCATCAACTGAACAAGAAAATTGGATGGGCAAGACAGAATGCGTCCCGTGTTCAATGTGTGATTGACTACATAACATCTGGTAGACCGTTCACGGAAAGGGTTCGAAAGTTCGCCCAAGAACTAAGGACCTTGAATCACACACTAAACAAGTCAAAGCTGCTGACAATCAAGCAACATATTGTTGACAAAATAAGGCTGTTATCTGACGCAAGGAGGAGGATACAGAAGAGGGAGAGATGGATCAGAGAGAATCAACAGTTTCTCGCTGACCCATCGCGCCTCTTCAGTGATCCCCCTGTTTTTGTAAAAAATCCTCCCAAGCCCAAGGAGGTAGAGACTTTTTGGAGAGAGGTGTACAAGATCCCGAAAACACTAGAGTTGAAGGAAGATACTGACATTATCATCCGCTTCAAGGAGTTTTGCGACAGCCTCATAAAATCTGAGGAGGAGTGCCCATCAGTCACTGCCGAAGAGGTGAAAAAAGCACTTAGAGGCACGAAGAACTTTTCCGGTGCTGGACCAGATTGTATCAAGAACTTTTGGTGGAAGAAGTTTACTTCTACACACCAACATTTGGCCCGCATATTCACCTCATATTTAAAGTCGGAGATGCCCATTCCGCAGTGGCTAGTGTTAGGATGCACTATACTCCTACCGAAAAAAGGCGACTTGTCCAAACCAGAGAATTACAGGCCAATAACTTGTTTGAACACACTGTATAAGATTTTTACAGCTATCCTAAACAACAGGATTGTTCGACGAATTGAGCCTGTATGGCGAGAGATGTACGAACAACGTGGCTCGAAAAAAGGTGTAGCAGGCTGTCGAGAGAACCTGCTGATTGACAGGTGTGTCTGTAAAGACGCTACAGTCCATCAGCGCGTCCTGTCAATGGCCTGGATTGACTACCGGAAAGCTTTTGATTCAACCTCTCATAGACTTATCATCTGTCTGTTGGAAAGCTTGAAGGTACATCCACACATAGTGAGATGCATAGAGAGATTGATGCCTCTTTGGAAAACTAGATTTACCATCTCATCTAGGAATTATCGTCTGACGACGAACAACGTCACCTTCCAGAGGGGCGTCTTTCAAGGGGATAGTATGAGCCCTTTGCTTTTTTGCATCACACTTTTGCCTCTATCTCTTGCACTACGAAATTCTCCTGGATACCTCTGTGGCGACACTAATCAGCGTGAGCATAAGGTCACTCATGTATTCTATATGGATGACCTGAAGATCTATGCCGCTGGTAAAAGCAGACTTCAAACTGCTTTAAATATCGTCAAGAACTACACAGGAGAGATTGGGATGGACTTTGGTTTGGACAAGTGTGCCAAAATTCATTTGAAGAAAGGAAAGATTACTGGCGTTCCCAAGGACCCTGAGCTTGTGGATATAAGTGTTATTAGACATCTTAACACTGGAGAGACCTATACATACCTGGACGTGCCTCAAAGCCGCATTCAGGACGTAACATCAGTGAAGGAGTCTCTCCGAAGCAGATACAAGCATCTTCTTCGACAGATTTGGTCTTCCAATCTGTCGGCGTTGAACAAGGTATCTGCGACTAACATGCTTGCCGTCCCGGTTCTACTCTACTCGTTTGGGGTGGTTCAATGGACGAAGAACGAGCTTAAGGCCCTTGATGTCACCACGCGTAAGATCATGCATATGCATAACAGCTTGCATATCAATTCGTCAGTTCCGCGATTATACATTTCACGCCAGCAAGGCGGACGCGGACTTCTGAATCTCCAGTGTCTTCATAACCGAATTGTTTTGAGTACAGCTTACATCGTTGCGAATGGCAGAGATCCTCTCCTAAAGATGGTCAGAAACCACGAGATGATTGGCGAAGGGGCGTTCCTTTACAAAGCCGCGGAGCAAGCTGCTGAGACCCTTGGCCTGAATTTTAACATCAGAAGTGAGGAAAGTGCATTACTCCATCTAGATGCTTCACGTCTAAAAGCCGAAGTAAAGAAAGCAGAGGTTGGAAAATTTCACCAAGAGCTACTCGACAAGCATATGCACGGAAACTTTCACAGAAATGTAGAAAAACAGTCCTTGTCGAAGGAGCAAACTTTTGCTTTCCTCAAATCATCAGGGCTCAATTCAGGTACAGAGGGCTTTATTTTCGCATGCCAGGACGGTGTCATCTCCACCTTAGCATACCGTCACCGCATTTTATGTCAAGAAGTTCCCAGTGATAGGTGCAGAGCGTGTCATGCACACGCTGAGTACCTAGAACATATACTATCGGGGTGTCCGACCCACGCAGGAACAACGTATATCTATAGACATAATGCGGCCCTAAGAGTACTTTATTACCACCTTTGTCGCTCTTACGGTGTTGGTCGCGACCCTGCCCTGCCGAAAGCTCCAAAGGATATTGAGTCAATTGTCCGAAACGAGAAGTGCCAGATTTTCTGGAACTACGATTTTCGGGCAGCAGTCTCCGTTGCGCACTCGAGGCCTGACATTGTTCTCCAAGACTTCGAGAAACGAACTATATTCGTGATCGAATTCTCGGCTCCATCCGAATACAACATCACTGCAAAGGAGAAAGAAAAAGAGGAGAGATATCAAGACCTTAAAAGAGAGCTGCGTCGACTGTACCCAAAATATTCGGTACGAGTAATTGTTCTTGTGATAGGTGCTCTCGGAGGTGTGAAATTATCGCTGGTTCGTAACCTTAAAGCCATACCCGCGTGCCAAAAATATGCCAAGGCTCTTGCGAGATGGATGCAGAAAGCTGTCATCCTTGGGTCGCTTCGTGTCCTCAAGACACACGAGGGTTTCGCCGGCCTGTCGTTGTGATTTCGTCGTGCCCTGTGACCACCCATCTCACGGATGTGAGACGTGGCCATAGGTGTATTTTACCGCGGTTCTACTGGGGGCCATTGACATTTTTTCAAGATGGCAGTTGCTCTTAGTGGTACCCTGCGGTGGTTGTTTAACTTTTTTTTAAATTATATATATATATATATATTAAAATAAAGAGTTTAGCAACCATCACAGGGTCCCACTGAGAGCAACTGCCATCTAAAAAATGTCAATAGCCCCCAGTAGAACCGCGGTAAATCACACCTATGGCCGCGTCTCACAACCGTGAGATGGGTGCTCACAGAGCACGACGAAATCACAACGACAGGCCGGCGAAACCCTCGTGTGTCTTAAGGACACAAAGCGACCCAAGGATGACAGCTTTCTGCATCTATCTCGCAAGTGCCTTGGCATATTTTTGGCACGCGGGCATGGCTTTAAGGTTACGAACCAGTGAAAGTTTCACACCTCTGAGAGCACCTATCACAAGGACAATTACTTTTACCAAATATTTTGTGTACAGTCGTTGCAGCTCTCTTTTAAGTTCTTGATACCTTTCCTCTTTTTCTTTCTCCTTTGCAGTGATGTTGTACTCGGACGGAGCCGAGAAATCGATCGCGAATTTAGTTCGTTTCTCTAAGTCTTGGAGAACAATGTCAGGCCTCGAGTGCGCAACGGAGACTGCTGCCCGAAAATCGTAGTTCCAGAAAATTTGGCACTTCTCGCTTCGGACAATTGACTTTATATCCCTTAGAGCCAACGGCGATACCACGCTGAAAACACCAGTTCCCGTTGTGGATGTGGTGGACCCACACTGGTAGTATTTATCCACCTAGAAACACTACCCGAATCGGGTAGTGAGGCCATGAACTTTCGAGTTCGAACTGCTAATCAATTTTTTTTTTAGAGCGTTCGGCAGGGCAGGGTCGCGACCAACACCGTAAGAGCGACAAAGATGGTAATAAAGCACTCTTAGGGCCGCATTATGTCTATAGATGTACGTCGTTCCTGCGTGGGTCAGACACCCTGATAGTATGTGTGCTGGGTACTCAGCGTGTGCATGACACGCTCTGTACATATCACTGGGAACTTCCTGACATAAAATGTGGTCATGGTATACTAAGCTGGAAATGACACCGTCCTGACATGCGAAAATAAAACCCTCTGTACCTGAATTAAGCCCTGACGATATGAGGAAAACAAAAGTTTGCTCCTTCGACAAGGACTGTTTTTCTACATTTCTGTGGAAGTTTCCGTGCATTTTCTAGTCGAGTAGCTGTTGGTAAAATTTTCCAACCTCTGCTTTCTTTACTTCGACTTTCAGAAGTGAAGCGTCTAGATGGAGTAATGCTCTTACCTCACTTCTGATGTTGAAATTCAGACCAAGGGTCTCGGCCGCTTGCTCCGCGGCTTTGTAAAGGAACGGTCCTTCGCCAATCATCTTGTCGTTCCTGACCATATTGAGGAACTGACGAATTGATATGCAAGCTTTTATGCATATGCATGATCTTCCGTGTGGTGAAATCAAGGGCCTTAAGCTCGTTCTTCGTCCATTGAACCACCACATACGAGTAGAGTAGAACCGAGACGGCAAGCATGTTAGTCGCAGATACCTTGCTCAACGCCGACAGATTGGATGACCAAATCTGTCGAAGAAGATGCTTGTATCTGCTCCGGAGAAATTCCTTCACTGATGTTACGTCCTGAATGCGACTTTGAGGCACGCCCAGGATTGTATAGGTCTCTCCACTTTTAGGATGTCTAATGACACTTATATCCAGAAGCTCAGGGTCCTTGGGAACGCTAGTAATCTTTCCTTTCTTCAGATTAATTTTGGCACACTTGTCCAAACCAAAACCATCCTAATGTCTCCCGTGTAGTTCTTGACGATATTTATAGCAGTTTGAAGTTTGCTTTTACCAGAGGCATAGATCTTCAGATCATCCATATAAAATACATGAGTGACCTTATGCTCGCGCTGATTAGTGTCGTCACAGAGGTATCCAGGAGAATTTCGTAGTGCGAGAGATATAGGCAGAAGTGTGATGCAAAAAAGCAAAGGGCTCATGGTATCACTTTGAAAGACGCCCCTGTGGAAGGAGACGTTGTTCGTTGCCAGACGATAATTTCTAGATGAGATAGTAAATCTAGTTTTCCAAAGAGGAATCAATCTCTCTATGCATCTCACTATGTGTGGATGTACTTTCAAGCTTTCCAACAGACAGATGATGAGTCTAGGAGACGTTGAATCGAAAGCTTTTCGGTAGTCAATCCAGGCTATAGACAGGGTGCGCTGATGGGCTGCAGCGTCTTTACAGACACACCTGTCAATTGGCAGATTCTCTCGACAGCCTGCTACACCTTTTTCTGATCCACGTTGTTGGTTGTTGGTGTGTAAAAGTAAACTTCTTTCACCAGAAGTTCTTAATACAATCTGGTCCAGCAGCGGAAAAGTGGTTCGTGCCCCTAAGTGCTTTTTTAACCTCTTCGGCACTGATTGATCGACATTGCTCCTCAGATTTTATGAGGATTTCACAAAACTCCTTGAAGCGGATGCTATTCTCAGTATCTTCTTTCAACTCTAGTGTTTTCGGGATCTTGTAAACCTCTCTCCAAAAAGTCTCTACCTCCTTGGCCTTGGGTGGATTTTTTACAAAAAACAGGGGGATCACTGAAGAGGCGTGATGGGTCAGCGAGAAACTGTTAATCCTCACTGATCCATCTCTCCCTCTTCTGTATTCTCCTCCTTGCGTCAAATTGCAGCTGTATTTTGTCAAGAATATGCTGCATGATTGTCAGCAGCTTTGAGTAGTTTAGTGTGTGATTCAAGATCCTTAATTCTGGGGCGAACTTTTGAACCCTTTCCGTGAACGGTCTACCAGATGTTATGTAGTCAATCACACATTGAACACGGGACGCATTGTGTCTTGCCCATCCAATCTTCTTGTTCAGTTGATGCAAGCGTCTTTTGGTCTTTTGATCCATCGTCTGTTAAAGCCTTCGATTTGAATGAGCCAAAGCTCTCGCAGCATCATAAACTGAGCAATTGATGGTCCAGAGGTCGGACTCTTGCGAGATATCACTAACTTGCATGTTAATGTTCCTCCTTGTACTGAAATTGCGATCATCTCTCAGAAGGTGCCTGCTTTCCGCAGTTGGTCTTAATGTCACTTACCTATCTCCTTGTGCTGCTTGATCAAGCAGCGGTTGGGGAAGCGTTCCGCGTATATATTCATTTTTCCTGAAGTTGTCGGCTTGATTTCGCAAAGACTGATGCGAAAAGTGCTGAAGCTCTGGGTGTTTCTGGCACCACAGAGTGTGCATACGCGCCATAAAGCCTCCGCGAACAGGGTGATGCTGGCATCGTAGCAGTCTAGCACGTCATCCCTTAGTTGATCCGGGAACTCAATATGGGCGTTTCGCCGGTTTGTGGTCGTGTTTCCATCTAAATTATTTTCAGCACCCCCAATTCTAGGAAGATCGGCATTGTTTGCCGACCTACTGTCGGGTGCTCTGCGCGTTCGATCGTTTTGAACCGCATCTACTACATTTTGGTGTTTTAGTGGTTTGATTGTTGTTTCCACGAGCAGCTAAGGAAAGGGTTCGTCCATCCTTGTAGAGCCCCACGTGCAACGATAAGGCTGGTACCCTGAGAGGTCACCTTTTTCGAAGAACAAGAATATTGAAGTGCTTTATGTGATATCTATAATCCAATAGATCTGTCATAGACAGATAAATTCAAAACTAAACTCCGATCAAACCGATAATAAACTCGCGCAATAGTTTTTTTCCCTGAATTGAGATTTTATCGGTTTTCCTACAGACACTCTCGTTATCTAATAGTTAAACTCTTATTTTCAGTATACATTTATTTATTTCTAATCGCATGTAAACAAGTGGAATTCATCCATAAGGAATTGCCGCTTTTAGGAAACAGATGGCGCCAGACTGTTTCCGTGGCGGTACTCAATAGTGCGATTCTGATAAGAAGTTGTATGTAGTCCGATAAGCCATGCGTAAAGCAGTTGCTATAAAATACCATGATTTACTAATTCATTTCGGAATTAAAAGAACTGTAGCGCGAATTCGCAATCATTTTTATTTTCCGGGAATGAAACGTTACATAAGAAAACATGTAAGTTTGTGTCTCGAGTATATTGTACTTTTATTTCTATTCCGTTAACAAACGAGTATATTTTAGTAGTGATTTGTAATCTTACGAAGATTGTACAATTTTACGCGGTTCGAGATGTTATTGCGCACATAACTTCGAAGAAATTGGTAGAATATATCAATAGATTTGGTGCTCCCATTAGAATTATTTCAGATAGAGGTTCGTCATTTATTGCGAAACGATTTAACCTTCTGGTGGGCGCGCCTTGTGGAGTCCAACGAGCGAGCGAGCGCCGCACTCCGTGTGGCTAATTAAAATATCGATTTATTCAGACAAGAAGCGCGTTTTGTTCGCAATTTAGTTGGAAGCATTGGACAGCAATAAACAGTTAACATTTAACATAAACCCGCACCTCACCACGTGCGATGGAGGTAGGCACGAGAGCAGGCACGCGCGTTACTCCGTGCGGCGGATCTCAACTGCTAACTTTGACAGACGGAATGCGACTGATAGAAATTTTTTTGGTGAATCCTCTGCATGCAAATCTCTCGAAAATAGTGTGAACTAGGATTACATCTTGCCCTGAAGGCATTTACCGCTTTTCTTCCCACCGAAATTCAAACAATTCCGGTTGTGCCACACGCAGTGCAGCCACGCGCTCGCCGGAAGGGTAAAGAATTTTTTCGAAAATGCGGAATTCGGCACACACTGAATTCTGTTCGTTAACCGCAGGAAAACGGCAAGTAGAACGTTTAGTTCAAGCTATTATCCCAGCGCTGCAATCAAATTCATTAGACGCGGAAATTCGAGACTGGGATCAGATTATCAAAAAGTGGAAGGGCGATGTCAGCACAGCTGTTAGTGAAACTGCAGGCCGAACGCCGTTCGAAATGTTGTATGGGTATTTTTTACGAATCGAAGGTGGTCAGTTGCTATTGTCATCCGGAAATTCCAAAATCTACATGTTCCACGAAGAACTTATACAAGAAGTGCGAGAAATATCGAGAAAGAACAGAAAAAAGCGATATATCGGTATGTTCAGAATCCTTTTAAAAATGTTAAGCATAACGTGAGCGATATTGTTCATATGTCAATAAAAACCTATTTCGCCAGGAGAGCCAATAAAGCTTCAGGCTCCATTTGGAAAACCATTGATAATAATGAAAGGACTACCTTCAAATACGTACCAATTTTAAAACTTAATTGCGATTTGAAGCCACTAGTCTCCATGGCGCGGGGTTTAGAGCGCTGAGGTTCAACTGCGCTCTTCCCAGGCGTCTTGTGTTCGAGCCCTGGTTTTGTTATCAAAGAAATAATGTTTTTGCTCCATATGTAGGTTCCTTTGATAAATATATGAGTTAAGAACTATAAAATAAATGCTTTGTATTCTATTTAAACAGAATTGAAAATTCAGCGTAATATTCATATTTTCTAATAGTTAGTAATTTAAAATATACGAAACAAAATTTTCTCCGTGTATTAATCGTGTAACAGTTTGGATGTGTTTCACATAACGTAATACTGCTTTTGCGGGGTAGTTAAAATACAGTGTGTATCGATACGTCCGTGTATTACCGTAAAATGGTTTTAAAAACCTTAGGACCTTGCTATTATCAAATTTTACAGTTTTATTGAGAAACCAAATGGATGTTGAAACTACTCTGAACTGTTATAATCATTGTAAATTTTAATCTGATCTAGAGTTTCATTCGTCTGACTTCTTTGACTTACTATAGTAGTTTATACATTTTGTCAACTCTACTATAAATCGACTTTTTATTTTATTCTTTACGAAATTTTGCGAAATATTCTAAATTTTCTTGCTTTTTATTATAGATGGTATATCAACGAAAAGAAGGTAATCGGAGACTATACAACGGAAATGATAATTCACAATGTAACTCGAGAACTTCATGATGCCATCGTAAAATGTGAAGTTCACAATGATGTTGGAAAGAGCGAAGAAACTGAAACGCTGGATGTGACCTGTAAGCTTCAATTATATTTTTAGTCAGAATTTATCAAAAGAGCGTTTACTAAATCTGTTTTATTAAGATTTCCCCTCATTTAACATGAATCTACAACTGCAAAAAGCTCGGATATTTATTCTTTGCACGTGGAATGCTTGAATGAAACTTTATCAAAAACATCTCATTTAGATCCCAGTATTTGTATGTATCTTCATAATCTGAATTTTCTACGTAATTAAGTGTTTATTAGTTAAAGATTAAATTGCTCGAACTCTATAGTCTTCGAGGTGCGCTACGAGCTGGATTTCTAATACTTTCTCAATCATAAATGATTTTTGGTTTTCAATTATATTTTTCACGAATAAAACAAAAACCAGGGGTCCTATCAAAAATTGATTGATACAAAATTTACATCTCTTCTTTATGTGAAAAACTTTTCTCTATTTTTTTCTTAGCTTGTGTTGTTTATCAGAAAGTTTAATTTTTCATTTTTGATATTGCTTTTCACGAATAAAACAAAAGCCACGCGTCCTATCAAAATGTGATTAATACCAAATTTGTAGATCTTTCTTAGGAGCACAATTTTTGTCAATTCATCTTCTTTCGTATCTTGCATAGTTTGAACACAAACTCTGATTTTTTGTATCTAAAAATGTCATCAGGATAAATTGTTTGGTTTTCTAAGTACTACGAATAGCCACACATAAAATTTTTAAATCTTCAAAAAACTGGTCTCAAAAATGTTGAAAATGCTTTAACTTCTTGAATATCCATCGAAAATGGCTGGTTCACAAACTCGTTCTTTCTTTTGGGACCTAAAAAAGTGTACCAAAACTTGATTCGATCCCTTCATTTTTTCGAGAGTTATCGTGTTTACGGACGGCTGGACAGACAGACGCAATCGCAAAATTTTGATTTTCGGCTTCAGGGGTTGTCAAAACGTGGAGATCTGTTGAAAAACTATGATTTCAAATTTCAGACCATTCTAATACTTTCTCAATTCTAAATGATGAGAATGTAAGAAATGTATGGAAAAGTTAATGCTTCTTCGGGGAAGTAGATTCACTAGCTTATCTGGGATGCATAAGCTGACCACAAATAATGTCAGCTTTCATGGTTGGGGGGGGGGGGGGGCGGTCCTGGTACTACTATGAGCCTTCTCCTTTTCTGCGCGCTGTTGATCGCACATTGTAGTTTTAACTTTATGCTGACTTTCGAAAGCCTATATTACTCATCGTGCATGTGTTTTACGCGAATTACCTTGATATCTATGCTCTTAGCGCAGAACCACTACAGCTTTTTCCTAGTATTTTCAAGGAGTATACGAACGAAATTGAAATCGAATTTAGATTACATAAGTGCACTAAAATGCATTTAGAGCAGGAAAGACGATTTTAATTTTAGAATTTTATTCAGTAATACTTTATAATGGTCTGGAAGTCATCAGAATATCTCTTGTGATTTTCCAAATTCTTTGGTTTCTCCCTGACGTATAAGAAAAAAGACACCTCTCAGAGCACCGATTGCGAGGACGATTACCTTAACCGTATATTTTGGTTACAGTCGCTGCAGCTCCCTTTTGAGGCAGTGATGTTGTAATCCTGGGAGCCAAGAATTCGATCACGAATATAGTTCGCTTCTCGAAGTCCTGGAGATCAATGCCAGGCTGCGAGTGTGCAATGGGGACTGCTGTTCGAAAAGAATAGTTTCAGAAAATTTGCCACTTCTCGTTTTGAACAATAGTTTCTATCTCCCTTGGAGCGTTCGACAGAGCAGGTTCGCGGCCAAAACCGTAATAGCGATGAAGATGGTAGTAAAACACTCTTAGGGCCGCATTATGTCTGTAGAGACAAGTTGTTCCCGCGTGAAAGGGACACCTGGACAGTATGTATTCCACATACTCAGCATGTGTATGACACGCTCGGCACCTATCGCTGGAAACTTCTTGACGTAAAATGCCGTTACGGTGTACTAAGTTAGAAATTACACCGTCCTGACATGCGACGTGTGTGTGTGTGTGTGTGTGTGTGTGTGTGTGTGTGTGTGTGTGTG
>CAKNXH010058371.1:4669-76668 GCA_932178445.1 Andricus quercusramuli | reverse complement strand
TTTGGCACACTTGTCCAAACCAAAGTCCATCCCAATCTCTCTTGTGTGGTTCTTGACGATATTTATAGCAGACTCAAGTTTGCTTTTACCAGAGACATAGATCTTCAGGTCATCCATATGAAATACATGAGTGACCTTATGCTCGCGCTGATTAGTGTCGCCACAGAGGTATCCAGGAGAATTTCGTAGTGCGAGAGATAGAGGCAGAAGTGCGATGCAAAAAAGCAAAGGGCTCATGGTATAACCTTGAAAGACGCCCCCCCTGGAAGGTGACGTTCTTCGTTATCAGACGATAATTTCTAGATGAGATAGTAAATCTAGTTTTCCAAAGAGGCATCAATCTCTCTATGCATCTCACTATGTGTGGATGTACCTTCAAGCTTTCCAACAGACAGATGATAAGTCTATGGGAGGTTGAATCGAAAGCTTTCCGGTAGTCAATCCAGGCCACTGACAGGACGCGCTGATGGGCTGCAGCGTCTTTACAGACACCTGTCAATTGGCAGGTTCTCTCGACCGCCTGCTACACCTTTTTTCGAGCCACGTTGTTCGTACATCTCTCGCCATACAGGCTCAATTCGTCGAACAATCCTGTTGTCTGGGACAGCTGTAAAGATTTTATACGGTGTGTTCAAACAAGTTATTGGCCTGTAATTCTCCGGTTTGGACAAGTTGCCTTTTTTTAGGTAGGAGCATAGTGCGTCCTAACACCAGCCACTGCGGACTGGGCGTCTCCGAATTTAAATATGAGGTGAATATGCGGGCCAAATGTTGGTGTATAGAAGTAAACTTCTTCCACCAAAAGTTCTTGATACAATCTGATCCAGCAGCGGAAAAGTTCTTCGTGCCTCTAAGTGCTCCTTTCACCTCTTCGGCAGTGACTGATGGACATTCCTCCTCAGATTTTATGAGGTTGTCGCACAACTCCTTAAAGCGGATGATATTTTCAGTATCTTCTTTCAACTCTAGTGATTTCGGGATCTTGTACACCTCTCTCCAAAAAGTCTCTACCTCCTTGGGCTTGGGTGGATTTTTTTACAAAAACAGGGGGATCACTGAAGAGGCGTGATGGGTCAGCGAGAAACTGTTAATCCTCACTGATCCATCTCTCCCTCTTTTGTATCCTCCTCCTTGCGTCAGATAACAGCCTTATTTTGTCAACAATATGCTGCTTCATTGTCAGCAGCTTTGACTTGTTCAGTGTGTGATTTAAGGTCCTTAGTTCTTGGGCGAACTTTCGAAACCTTTCCGTGAACGGTCTACCAGATGTTACGTAGACAATCACACATTGAACACGGGACGCATTGAACACGGGTCGCACAACTCCTTGAAGCGGATGATATTGTCAGTATCTTCCTTCAACTCTAGTAATGATGATGACTCAACTCTAGTCTATATATAGATTTATATATATATATATATATATATATATATATATATATTCGGTTATATATATATAATATATTATAATAATAATATATTATAATATAATATATTGTTATATATATATTCGGTTTCGGTTTCGATTCCCTTGGAATAGAACCGAAGGGCTTATGACAAAGCCACCGAACGCGTCCTCGGGTTGCGGATAGAGGGTCCCCGTACCAAGGGTTTCAGCTGAATATGGGTACAATAATTAATAAGCAGTCGCGGACAATTGTCCAGGGATGGTCCCGAAGGAATAACCCCTAAGCGAAGGTGTGCGAACCGTGCCGAAAGCTGCATGGCACCTGGGTGAGGTGTCTTTAACGGTGACCCTGGGATATCGGGCGATGTCTCAGAGTAATAGCCTTATCCTTGCACGCGGGGCTCTACAAGGATGGACGAACCCTTTCCCTAGCTGCTCGTGGGAACAACAATGAAACCAAAAAACCACCAAAATGTTGTAGATGCGGTTCAAAACGATCGAACGCGCAGAGCACCCGACAATGGATCGGCAAACAATGCCGATCATCCTAGAGTTCGGGGTGCTGAAAATAATTTAGATGGAAACACAACGACGAACCGGCGAAACGCCCACATTGAGTGGACGGATCAACTTAAGAATGATGTGTTAGACTGCTACGATGCCAGTATTATCCCTGTTCGTGGAGGCTTTATGGCGCGTATGCATACTCTGTGGTGCCAGAAACACCTAGAGCTTCAACACGTTTCGCATCAGTCTTTGCGAAATCAAGCAGACTACCTCCGCAAAAATGGATATGTACGCGGAGCGCTTCCTCAACCGCTGCTTGAACAAGCTGCAGACGAAGATGAAACGACATTAAGACCAACCGCAGAAAGTAGGCACCTTCTTGAAGATGATGGCAATTTCAGTACAAGGAGGAACATCAACATGCAAGTTCCTCTTAAGCCCCATGATCTGGCTGAAATGGATGCCTCCCTTTGTGGAGATATCTCGCAAGAGTCCGACCTCTGGACCATCAATTGCTCAGTTTATGGTGCTGCGAGAGCTTTGGCTGATTCAAATCGAAGGCTGAAACCGACGATGGATCAAAAGACCAAAAGACGCTTGCATCAACTGAACAAGAAAATTGGATGGGCAAGACAGAATGCGTCCCGTGTTCAATGTGTGATTGACTACATAACATCTGGTAAACCG
This sequence comes from Andricus quercusramuli, assembly GCA_932178445.1. Taxonomy (NCBI): domain Eukaryota; kingdom Metazoa; phylum Arthropoda; class Insecta; order Hymenoptera; family Cynipidae; genus Andricus; species Andricus quercusramuli. The sequence goes on along the minus strand of CAKNXH010058371.1, from coordinate 74,066 downwards.
TTCACGGAAAGGGTTCGAAAGTTCGCCCAAGAACTAAGGACCTTGAATCACACACTAAACAAGTCAAAGCTGCTGACAATCAAGCAACATATTGTTGACAAAATAAGGCTGTTATCTGACGCAAGGAGGAGGATACAGAAGAGGGAGAGATGGATCAGAGAGAATCAACAGTTTCTCGCTGACCCATCGCGCCTCTTCAGTGATCCCCCTGTTTTTGTAAAAAATCCTCCCAAGCCCAAGAAGGTAGAGACTTTTTGGAGAGAGGTGTACAAGATCCCGAAAACACTAGAGTTGAAGGAAGATACTGACAATATCATCCGCTTCAAGGAGTTTTGCGACAGCCTCATAAAATCTGAGGAGGAGTGCCCATCAGTCACTGCCGAAGAGGTGAAAAAAGCACTTAGAGGCACGAAGAACTTTTCCAGTGCTGGACCAGATTGTATAAAGAACTTTTGGTGGAAGAAGTTTACTTCTACACACCAACATTTGGCCCGCATATTCACCTCATATTTAAAGTCGGAGATGCCCATTCCGCAGTGGCTAGTGTTAGGACGCACTATACTTCTACCGAAAAAAGGCGACTTGTCCAAACCAGAGAATTACAGGCCAATAACTTGTTTGAACACACTGTATAAGATTTTTACAGCTATCCTAAACAACAGGATTGTTCGACGAATTGAGCCTGTATGGCGAGAGATGTACGAACAACGTGGCTCGAAAAAAGGTGTAGCAGGCGGTCGAGAGAACCTGCCAATTGACAGGTGTCTGTAAAGACGCTGCAGCCCATCAGCGCGTCCTGTCAGTGGCCTGGATTGACTACCGGAAAGCTTTCGATTCAACCTCCCATAGACTTATCATCTGTCTGTTGGAAAGCTTGAAGGTACATCCACACATAGTGAGATGCATAGAGAGATTGATGCCTCTTTGGAAAACTAGATTTACTATCTCATCTAGAAATTATCGTCTGATAACGAAGAACGTCACCTTCCAGGGGGGGCGTCTTTCAAGGTTATACCATGAGCCCTTTGCTTTTTTGCATCGCACTTCTGCCTCTATCTCTCGCACTACGAAATTCTCCTGGATACCTCTGTGGCGACACTAATCAGCGCGAGCATAAGGTCACTCATGTATTTCATATGGATGACCTGAAGATCTATGTCTCTGGTAAAAGCAAACTTGAGTCTGCTATAAATATCGTCAAGAACCACACAAGAGAGATTGGGATGGACTTTGGTTTGGACAAGTGTGCCAAAATTCATCTGAAGAAAGGAAAGATTACTAGCGTTCTCAAGGACCCTGAGCTTGTGGATATAAGTTTTATTAGACATCTTGATACTGGAGAGACCTATACATACCTGAGCGTGCCTCAAAGCCGCATTCAGGACGTAACATCAGTGAAGGAGTCTCGCCGAAGCAGAGATAAGCATCTTCTTCGACAGATTTGGTCTTTCAATCTGTCGGCGTTGAACAAGGTATCTGCGGCTAGCATGTTTGCCGTCCCGGTTCTACTCTACTCGTGTGGGGTGGTTCAATAGATGAAGAACGAGCTCAAGGCCCTTGATGTCACCACACGTAAGATCATGCATATGCACAAAAGCTTGCATATCAATTCGTCATTTCCGAGATTATACATTTCACGCCGCCAAGGCGGACGCGAACTTTCGAATCTCCAGTGTCTTCATAACCGAATTGTTCTAAGTACAGCTTACATCGTTGCGAATGGCAGAGATCCTCTCCTAAAGATAGTCAGGAACCACGAGATGATTGGCAAAAGAGCGTTCCTTTACAAAGCCGCGGAGCCAGCGGCCGAGACCCTTGGCCTGAATTTTAATATCAGAAGTGAGGAAAGTGCATTACTCCATCTAGATGCTTCACGTCTAAAAGCCAAAGTAAAGAAAGCAGAGGTTGGAAAATTTCACCAACAGCTACTCGAAAAGAAAATGCACGGAAACTTTCACAGAAATGTAGAAAAACAGTCCTTGTCCAAGGAGCAAACTTTTGCTTTCCTCATATCGTCAGAACTTAATTCAGGTACAGAGGCATTTATTTTCGCATGTCCGGACGGTGTTATTTCCACCTTAGCATACCGTGACCACATTTTATGTCAGGAAGTTCCCAGTAATATGTACAGAGCGTGTCATGCACACGCTGAGTACCTAGTACACATACTATCAGGGTGTCTGACCCACGCAGGAACGACGTATATCTATAGACATAATGCGGCCCTAAGAGTGCTTTATTACCATCTTTGTCGCTCTTACGGTGTTGCTCGCGACCCTGCCCTGCTGAACGCTCCAAGGGATATAGAGTCAACTGTCCGAAACGAGAAGTGCCAAATCTTCTGGATCTACGATTTTCGGGCAGCAATCTCCGTTGCGCACACGAGGCCTGACATTGTTGTCCAAGAATTCGAGAAACGAACTATATTCGTGATCGAATTCTCGGCTCCGTCCGAATACAACATCACTGCGAAGGAGAAAGAAAAAGAGGAGAGGTATCAAGACCTTTAAAAAGAGCTGCAACGACTGTACCAAAAATATTCAGTGCGAGTAATTGTCCTTTTGATAGGTTCTCTCGGAGGTGCGAAACTATAACTGTTTCGTAACCTTAAAGCAATACCCGCGTGCCAAAAATATGCCAAGGCACTTGCGAGATGGATGCAAAAAGCTGTCATCCTGGGGTGGTTTCGTGTCCTCAAGACACACGAGAGTTTCGCCGGCCTGTCTTTGTGATTTTGTCGTGCCCTGTGACCACCCATCTCACAGTTGTGAGACGTGGCCATAGGTGTGTCTTACCGCGGTTCTACTGGGGGCTATTGACATTTTTTAGATGGCAGTTGCTCTTAGTGGGACTTAGTGCCTTGGCACTATCTGGGTGAGGTGTCTTGAACGGTTACCTTGAGATACAAGGCGCCCTCTCAGATCACGCAGTCCTATGCTTGCATGTGGGACTATACAAGGATGGACAAACCCTTTTCCCTAGCTGCGAGTGGAAACAACAGTGATAATACGAACCATAATTCTAAGTACGCTTCAAAACAATCGTATGTTTAGGGCTCCCGACAGAGTGAATGCGATGGACCGGCGAAATCTTAATACTTTTGAGTAGATGGATCCTCTCATGGACGACCTGCTGGAGTGCTACGATACCAGTACGGCCCCTAAACGAGAATGTTACATGACGCGAATGATCTCTGTGATGCGAGAAACCCCCAGAGCTCTCGCACTTTTCGCATCAACTTCTGCGAAACTATGGCGAGAACCTCTGGAAAAGGGGTTATGTAAGCGGAGCGCCTACTCCACAAGAGCCAGAACAAGCCGGCATCAGAGAAAGGAGAGCGACACCGGGACCAACTGCGGACAGGCATCCAATAGAGGAAGAGCGATGCTTCAGGACACGGAGAAACATCAACATCCCGGTTTCTGTAAAGCCCAAAGATCTGGCTGAACTGGATGACGAGCTTCGTGGACATTTTTTCAAAGAATCCGACCTCGGGATTATCAATTGTGGTTTGTATAATGCATCGAAATCTTTGGCGGATGCAAGACGTAAATCAAAACCAACGGCTGATCATCAGACCGGAAGACGAATGCATCAACTCACCGCAAAGAGATGCTGGGCAAGGCAGTATGCTTCCCGCATTCAGCGTGTCATTGACTACACAACATCTGGCAGGAATTTCACTGCCAGGGTCAGACAGTTTGCGCGTGAACTGTGCTTTCGAAATTACACACACAACAAGTCAAAGCTACTGACCATCAGGCAGCATATTGTTGACAGAATACAGATACTATCTGACTCTAGGAGAAGTCTAGAGCGGAGGGAGAGGTGGGTCAGAGATAATAAACTGTTTTACTCTGACACTTCTCAACTTTTCCAAGACCCTCCAGTTACAGTCGAACACCCGCCCCAACCGGAGGATGTCGAAGCATTTTGGAGAGAAGTCTACGAAGTCTAGCATCCACTGAATGAATACACAAAGAACATAAATAGCTTCAAGGAGCTGTGCAGTGCTCTTATAACACCTGAGGAGCAATTCCCACCTATCACCACCGAGGAGGTGAAAAAAGTATTAAGAGGCATGAAGAACTATTCCATCGGAAGAGCCTATTCCGGAGATGTTGGTGGAAGGACGCACAGTGTCTTGCCGAAGATAGGCAACTTGTCTAATTATAAGAATTAAAGGCCAATAACTTGTCTTCACATGCTGTATAAGATCTTCACAGCTATCATAAATAATAAGATTATTCGGATAATCGAACCTGTGTGGCGAAAGATGTACGAACAACACGGCTCGATAGATGTGTCTGCAAAGACGCAGCAACCTACCAGCGCTGTCTATCGATAGCCTAGATTGACTACTGGAAAGCTTTCGATTCAACCTCCCATAGACTTATCATCGGTCTGTTGGAAAGCTCAAAGGTTCCTCCACACATCGTGATGTGCATAGAGAGATTGATGCGGCTTTGGAAAACCAGATTTACTATCTCAGTTGGAAAACATCGTGTGACTACTAACAACGTCACGTTTCAAAGGGGTGTCTTTCAAGGCGACACCATGAGCCCTCTCCTCTTTTTTCTCTTATTATTGCCACTATCTCTCACACTTCGCGTTTCCCAAGGTCACTTCTGCGGCCAACTCGGATATCGAAAGCATAAGGTCACTCATGTATTTTACATGGTTGATGTCAAGATCTATGCTAATAATAAAGAGAAGCTAGATCTAGCTCTGAGGAATGTCAAAGAGTACACTCAGGAGATTGGAAAAGAATTTGGATTAGAAAAATGTACCAAGGTTAATTTCAAGCGAGGAAAAGTAAATGGCATGGCCGAAGACGAACATGGACGATGGACGAGCTCAGATGCCTTGATATCGGTTCACGAAAGGTTATGCACGTGAACAAAAGCATGCACCTTAAGTCTTCTGTTCCGCTACTTCACATCTTACGTTATCAAGGTTTCGCTGAATACTGAACCTTGAATGTCTTCGCAACAGTATTAATTTGGGTACAGCACATTTAGTTGCAAACGAACGAGACCCTTTTCTTAAAATGGTCAGGAACACGAAGAAGTGGGCAAAGGAGTGTTTCTTTACAAAGCAGCAGAGGAGGCTGTTAAAACACTTGGCCTTGACTTCAATATCAGGAGTGATCAAAATGCATCAAACATTATCCATCTCTGGTCTTCACTCCTAAAGGCCCGGATCAAGAAAGCACAGGAGAGAAGCTTCCGTGAACTGCTGCTTTACAAGAGAATGCCCAGCATCTTCCACAGAAATGTGAAGGATCAGTCGATGTCGTATGAGCTAACGTTTGCTTTTCTCAAGTCACCCGGATTAAAGTCGAGCACGGTAGGTTTCATTTTGGCGTGTCAAGACGGTGTCAGTTCCACTCTAGCATACGGTCGCCACATTTAGAGCCAAGACATTCACGATAACAGTTGGAAAGCGTTTCATGCACACCCCGAGCACCTAGGATACGTACTATCTAGTTGTTTAACTCATGCGGGAATGACATACATCCAAAGGCACAATGGGGCACTAAGAGTGCTTTAATAACATCTTTGTCACTCTTCAGGGATTAGCCCTGGTATCGCTCCGCCAAACACTTATAGGAAAATGTAGCCAATTGTCGAAAATGAGAAGTGCCGCATGTACTGGAACTTCATATTCTCGACAATTCCCGCACTCGAAACCTGAAATAGTTCTCCTTGTCTTCGAGAAATGAACCATGTTCGTTATCAGATTTTCGGCACCAACTGACGAGAACATCACACCCAAGGAGAGCTAAAAGAAAGAGAGGTATAAAGACCTTATAATGCAGTTGTGACGGTTATACCCGTAATATTCTGTTAAGCTTGTCGTCCTGATCATAGGTGATCTTGGAGGTGCCAAGCATTCACTGGTTAATAGCCTGTAAAGCATTCTTGCGTGTCAACGAAATGCTAAGACACTGGCGGGGAAAATGCAGAAGGCTGTCGTCCTTGGGTCCCTCTGTGTCCTCAGGATGCACGAAACTTTTTACGGTTCATCGTATTGAGTGCATCGCAAACTGTAACTACCTATCTCGAAGTCGTGAGGCGTGTTTACATCTGAAATTTGACCACGATTTCGCCAGCAGCGGGTGCAATTTTGTAGAATGGTTCCCGCTTCCGGTCAAATCCCGCGGTTGTCCTTATGAAAACCTTTTAATATATAAGTTTTGTTCTTTTAGACTGAGACACAGCTGATAAATTTCTGATTATCATATGAGAAAATAACATTGTTCAGATTTTAAAATTATAATAGAATGAACACTATAATCATATAATCATCGGCACGCAACTTTCAATAATGTAAATACGAATCATATAAACTCGTTTATGCTTGCAGATGGTCCACAATTTCGCCATCCACCAAGTTCTGTCGAAACACACTATGGATCGATAGAAGTTCTTCAGTGCGACGTAGATGGCAATCCGTCACCCGAAATATTATGGATTCATGAAGAGTCCGATAGAGTAGTTGCAACAAGTTCTAACATAAGTATTCTTGTTAGTCCAGAAACAGCTGGTCGGTACTGCTGTAAAGCTCATGTAGCTGGATTTGCAGAGTTAACTGGTTTTGCCAGCATCTATATACGCGCTTCACCTAAAATAATCTCTCAAAGAACTCAATACGTTCCAGATGAAGGAGCTATTAAGGTAGGTCAGAAATTCTGTTACAAGCTGACTATTTTCAAAACTTGTAGTGTGATGATTGCTAAAAGGTTGACCATTTTAAGTCGCAACTATTTTCCATTTTTTCTTTGATTAATACATTTTTCTACGAATATCTCAATAAAGTACTAAAATTAAACCACAATTTAGTCAAGTTGTAATACGTCGTTAGGAAATTATACATAAGAAAGTAACCAGAATATCTGTTAACGCACCTGACCAAACTACAAATTTTCAATGAAAAATTGCTAAATAATATTATAACAAAATTGTTTTTAATATCTGAGGTTCGCAGATATCACTCATATTTAGTTGCAGAAGATAATATAATCAGAAAGACGTTTAAATATTTTAGAGCTATAGATATCAAATATCACTTCAATGTCCTTTATCAAGTTTTTGTACTCGATACGCGACATTGTTATTTTAGGATAAAACTCGAAAATAATTATTCAGACTACTCATAATACGGGCTAAAATTATTAATTTTATGCTTAGAAAGATTTTTGTATAGTTAAAACTCGATGCATCAACGTTGATTCCAAATAACATTAAACGATTTTTACCGAAAAGTTGTTGACGCTTCACCGAAGTCTTCTCATATCCAGTTAGAAACAAATCTCTCTCACCCTTGGCGCATACGATATTTTTTATAACAAATGGATGATTTCAGACATTTCTCGAAATACAGTCATGATTTCAGTCCATATTAGATATCATATAATGAAGCATGAAATTATTGTTGACATAATTTATGGTAATTTTAGAGGCGATTTATGGTAACTTACCATAAATTATCCAAAATTAATTTTTCTTTAATTTCCATAAATTTTCGGAAATTTATGAAATTTTTCTGTAAATTGTGGTAATTTTACAGGTAAATATCGTAACTTGCCGTAAATTACCCAAAATTCATTTTCTCAAATTTCCGGAAATTTATGAAAAAATTTCGGTCATTTATGGTAATTTCACAGGTAAATATGGTAACTTAACATAGATCACCCAAAAGTCATTTTTAAAAATTTCCATAAATTTCCGGAAATTTGTGTAAAATTTTGGTCATTTATGGTAATTTTACGGGTAAATATGGTAACTTACCATAGATCACCCAAAAATCAGTTTAAAAAATTTCCATAAATTTTCGTAAACTTATGAAAAATTTCCGTCACTTATGTTAATTTTACAGGTAAATATGGTAACTTACCCTAAATTCATTTTTAAAAATTTCCATAAATTTCCGGAAATTTATGAAAAATTTCGGTCATTCATGGTAATTTTACAGGTAAATATGGTAACTTACCCTCCATTCATTTTTAAAAATTTCCGGAAATTTATGAAAAATTTCGGTCATTTATGGTAATTTTACAGGTATATATGGTAACTTTCCATAAATAACCGCAAAATTCTATTATCTGCAACCAAAATTTCCTCACAGTTTTTACCGTGAGTGGGCTGATAATCATAAAATGCGAGCTCATAGATGCATAATTTTCATTATTCCTCTCTGACGTCACTTATCAGTCTCTAGGGCGTAAAAAGTAGAGCTTTAGCCCCGCTCCATAGGCTTCGAAAAGGACTGAAATCATGCATATGTCATACAAAGTTATTTATACAACCCATCAAAATTTCCGGACCATAAGGGCTAGGGCTCCCAGTCCGGGATTAGGGTCAATGATAGAACACCATATAAAAATAAAAATAGGGTATTTCCTTTTGGAGTAGCATATTGGTCTGATACCTTCCACAAACGAGATGAAAAAGTTAAACTTCATTAGATAACACATTCTTTCGTTAATTTACTCGTTCGTAACAAAAAGCGTATCTCATTATTTTAACATATCACAAGTTTGGTAATGACCTATCAGTGGGAGGAGTATGAATCCAAACGAAATATCGAAGGGTGTACGTATGTTCCCCTTCTAAATTTACTCGGCCCGTACATCACTCTTATATGTGTACACACGTACTTCTAAAAGTCTGACAAGTGCGGTTGCATCTGCGCTCCCAGATCGCTGTTCTTGGTTCGGAAGTCTGATGAAACGCCGGTTCCCTCCTTATGATTTATGAATGTGCAATTTCATGGAGTTAAACTTTCCTTTTTGTCAGAGGTAATCCAAATGTGCTTTAGCTTGACATTGCTTGTCTGATCTTTCTTGGGTTGCATAAAGGTTCGTGGGAGTGCTTGCGAGAAATCAACGTTTTTGTAAATCATTCGTTCTTTGCATGCTATTTCTGGGAAAAGATCAAATAAGATACTAGATTTTTGTGATATGTGCAAATCATTTGCAGATGAGCCACTATCCTTAGCGATTACATGCTTTGGCATGCCAAAGAAATTTGAGGTTATTTTTTCTTTTGATTTCCCTCTTTTACATAGAAAGAATTTGTTAATGATAAATTACTGAATCATTTCCGTATACCGAGAAAATTACTGTATTTAGAACAAATTTTTAGTTATTTTACAATTATTGAAAAAAAATAACTATAAGTAATACAAGACAGTTCTGTAAAATCTCAAGTAGAAAAGTGAATATTCTGATATGTATTAATTGATGCAAGAATTTTAGTGTAAGCTTATCCATCTATCATAAAATAACGCAATATGATGTAAATTTGTTTTAAATAAATTATCTAAAGTTTACTTACTTTTATTGTGACTCTATAGACTATATTTTCCGCCAAATAAATATCAGTTATTAAATTACCGAATAAAAGTAGAATGTATTTAATAATTGATGTATGATGAAACAAATGTATACAACTATAAAAATACAAATTCTGGTTTAGACGGAGGTAAGGTGGTTCGGAACCACGGCAGCGTTTTTGATTTTTAATATCGTTAAAAACGTGCGATTTTAATATGATTACCGTATTATATTTATAAATTGTATGATAGTTGTAAGTATGTGTGTCGTAGTGGCCTTCCACACAATCTTGAAATAGCAAGAATGTTTTTTTCTGCTGGCGCGCAATATTTCACATGACTGGCATGTCAAAGTCACATATTTATATAGCTAGATTTTGTTTTATTTTCTTGAATCTGTATTTAATCGTTGTCTCATTTTACTTAACTGTTGGGGTAATCGACTTCTTATTTTACCGAACTGTCAGGTAATATTTATTCACTAGTTTAATTATTTCTTACTGAATCGCGATTTATATTATGATTAATATTTATTAATAAATTATATTTTTACATAAAATATTACGCTATTTCATTTTGTATGACTAAAAGTGACATTGTAACAAAATGCCGTAATGTCTTTGGTTCACTGAACTAAGTTATGTAAAATTTAACGAATAAATAATATCCGTGTACGCTTAGAACGCAGAGATCAGTTGATGAACTAAGGTATTAAATTTCTGCCAAATGTAATTCTCTATTATAAATTATAAGAATGTAAAAAGTGAGCTAATATTTAGCTAAGAATATCTTCTTTTCAAAAACTTATTAGGGTTCTAAATAGTTCTTTGAGATTATCTCGAGAAACGTTGACGTTTTTAATAAAACAAGATTCCCTTTGGATTTAGCTTTAGAAGATACATCGAAATAATCGTATCGAATTATCTCAAAAGACATTTCTACATCCACTTGCTGTGCGATTTGTGATTTAAAAAAAAAAAATCCCAAAAAGTTGACTTGTAGGCCAAAAATGAAGGTCGGATTTTAATGTAGCGCGAAGAACTACTACAGAAACGTCACTTCTCATTTCGTGGACACATAGATCACATTTTGTTGGCCAGTGAGGTTTTTATAATAAAAGCGACGATTTGCTACTTTAAAAAACACGTTATTAACGGCTTATTGTATTTAAAAGATTTATATAGCGCATCATTTGTTGCATTTTGCTGGTAATCTAATAATCGACATTTGAATTCATTTGTAAGGAACACATGTCCAGCTAGTTGAATTTTGTCACTCTGCTTCTCTCTAAAAAATAGAAATTCGAAGAATATTATGCACTTTTTTTAATTATTATGTTCATAGGTAAAGTGTGTGGCCATATCTGTACCCAGAGCTGATTCAGTGGTTTGGAAATTCGCAGGACGTGAGTTAAACTCTTCACCGAACAATACCTCGTTCACTGTTCACGAAGAGTATAATTCCGAAAGAGTTATAAGCACAATCCTTCTTCTCGAACCAACTTCTTCGTATTTCGGAAATTATAATTGTACAGTTATCAACAGCTATGGTTCGGATTCAGCTCTCATCAAGCTCACGACACACAGTAAGTGTATTAAATGAATAATGTAATGACTTACTTTAAGTTCGATTCCTTGTGCATAGTTCGGTAAGTAAATTGAGGAATCGTGAAGAAATTATCCTTTTTTATTTGATAACATTTAGATTCCAGATTTTAACTAAATAAACGTATCATTGTCAAAATTGAAAATCGCATAATATACTATACACAAAGTGTGTATTTATTTGGCCCAGGAAAAAAGAAGCGTACAACGATTGTGGTTAAAAGAGAAACCAGAAAGATGCAAGTATGCCATCAACTTGTTTTAAATGGTGAGCCGCCAGAAACTTCAGAAGACGTAGAAATTGTTAATGCTGCAGGCAGATAATGGGTATGACATCGTTTTTTCAATTCAAAAGGCTGAAAATCGCGATCTTCCGGAATCACAACGACGAAATGGAAATCCATTACGCAGTTACAGACTCTTCTCGCGGTTTCTGCAGTTAAGACTTCAGTGCTTAGAATAAAATCTCAAATAATCAACACCGTCAGACGGAAGGGAAAGTATGTTGAGCCATGGAAGCGAAAAATCGAAAGCGAGGTTAGAAAAGTAAGATGCTAACTGGGCAGATTGACTCAATATAGAAGAGGAAACAGAGCCCAGAGGCTGAACCGTCGCGTGGCAGACATCCTTTGGTCACAAAACTAGCTGTCCTAACTCCGCGACTGTGCAGATACAAAAAGTTCAACACCAGAAATCAAAATGAGGCTTTTAAGGCGGATGAAAAACGGTTCTAACTTGGAAACGGTTAAGTCCAAGGATTAGATTGGACGCTCGAAGTTCCAGATATGGAAGACATGGTTAAGTATTGGGAGGCTATCTGGAAATGAATGACAAGAGAAACTTGGAAGCAAAGTGGCTTTAACCCGAGAAAAAATGCTTTTCCGACATTCTTGTAAAGCAGGTTACTAACGACATAATCTCTGACGTTACCAGGGCGTTGAGGAGGTCGAAAAACTGGCGAGAACCTGAACCGGATATGGTGCACAACTTTTGGTATAAATACCTCAGGTGTGTGCATGGGTTCTTGGCTAGATTCTATCAGGACATACTTGATCACCCAGATTTTATGTCCTCCTTCATGACAGAGGGAGTCATTTACATGCTTCCAACGAAGCCGGAGGCCCATATACCATTGTCTTTAGGCCTTTAGACATGTCTTTCAACGCTGTACAAATGTCTCACATCAATTATGTCCGAGAACGTTTATGCTCACTATGAAGCCAATAATATTGTCAGGGAAGAACAAAAAAGATACTGTCGTAACTCGCGAGATTGCAATGATCACGTAACGGTCGACTGTGTTGCTGTGAAGCAGGTCCAAAAACATCAGCGCAACCTGCACATGGCATACATCAACTATAAACAAGCTATTCCCTCGGTACCCCACGATTACTTACTTGAGATCCTCATGACATACAAAATTTGTCCACGCCTGATTTAATTCTTGATTCGCGCTGTCATATGGATACAGCGTCAAAAAAGGTAGGCTGTGATACGATCTTACCCACCTTCTCTATATGAATGACCTGAAATTGTACGCTGGCTGGAGGGAAAAACTGCAGAAATGACTTAACATTTAATTTCAGTTTTCAAATTACATTCATATGGATCTCGGGCTGGACAAATGCAGGAAACTGCACTTAGAAAGAGGAATGGTGAACGCGAGTTGGGGCTTGACGATCAGGCGCTCAATAAGACCATAACCATGGCCAATAAGATCAAGGCCACCAACACCTACGCGATCCCACTTCGCACGTACTTTTTTGGGTTCACCAAATGGTCAAACACCAATGTAGGAAATATAAGCTGAATCATCCGCGTGGAAATGACAAAGCACCGAATGCATCACAGAAGTTTGGCAAGTGAGAGGATAGTCCTACACCGAGAGAACATACTTACTTTTCTCGTGTGATTTCGTCTCGTGCTAAGTTAGTATAGCTTATTTCAAACTATAAAAGCAAATATTCATACTAATTTAGTGTGGAGGTAGCGCTACACAAAATAGGTATAATACCATGCATTTGAAGTCTAAACGATATGCTCTGAGAGTAACAACGACACGCGTTTAACGTACAAACGAGCTTAATGCCTTGAACGCATGGGGACCATACTATTTTAGTATGGATGACGAGCGTTCGGGGTAAGATTACGCTCATCACACTTATTCACTCGTTTCTCGATTGCGCGTATAGTAATATACAACATAACCGCAAAACATACAGAATATTGATTAATTTTATATACAGGGTGTCCACGCCAGGGCTTACCAAAAAGTATGCAACCCGCTATACACGGCTATAAGAGTAGCATTGACGTGTAAGACGGGTTGCATAAATTTTTGGAAAGACCTGGCGTAGACATCCTGTAAATATGTTCACAATTTTCTGTGAATGTTTTTCGATATATATGTTATTGCTGAACCTGTAGTTGTAACAGGGTGTCCAGCGACCTTCAAAACCTGGAATTCTCCTTGATTTTTTTTTAAACCTTGAAAACCTGGAAATCTCCTTGAATTCTTCACGAGAACCTTGAATTTGAATTATTGTTTTTTTCTTTTAAAACATTTATTTGATTGAAATAAGAAGAGTAATTTAAATCTTTTAGTCCATTATGAAAGATTTATCTCGTTTAGAAGAAATCTCGTTGCTGACAAGTTTTAGTTATCAAGATATAATTTATCTTTTGTTCATTAAAGAATAAATAGATTTCAAGGCACTTCTTGTAGACTTTATCAATTAGTTTATAGATTGCAATGAACAGACTTTAATATTTCGATGTTCATTCAGTTTCAAAATTATATTTTAGAATATTCAAAAGGATTTGGAACATTTCGCAAAGATTTCACGGATTTCAAAGATTTAAAAAAATCGTGCACACCAGATTTCAAAGATTTTAAAACTTCAAAAAGGTTTGAAGGATTTCAAATATTTTAAAAAGGGTACAGTGCACTAGATTTCAAAGATTTCTAAACATTTCAAAGATGTGAAACGATTTCGAAATGTTTCAAAACATTTTAGAAGATTATAAACGATTTCAGAAATATTTTAAATAATTCTATAATTTCAACGAATACAAACGATTTCACAAACAAAGGTTCAAGAAATATTTAAAATATTGTTACGATTTTTTTTCAGAATATTTCAAAAGATTTTAGAAATATTTTAAATATTTCAATGATTTTATAAAAATAAGAAAGATTTCTTAAATATTTCAAACAATTCATTAGGATTTCAAAAGATTTCAAGGGTACAGTATAACAGATTTCAAATATTTTAAACTATTTCAAAATTTTTTGGAAGATTTCAAAAGATTTCACAAGATTCCAAATAATCCAGTGATTTCAAAAAAATACACAAGATTTCAGAAAATATTTTAAAGAGGTCATAACGGTTTCAAAATATTTCAAGAATTTTAAGGATTTCATCAAGGGTGAATTAGACCAGATTTCAGATATTTTAAAGATAGATAGATAAACGTTTATTTTTCAGCCTGCTGGCATAAAAAAATTGACTTGCTTACACTTCCATTTTTGTTTACAGAATTTTCTTACAACTAACCCTTAAAAACTAACATCCATCCATTCCTTATCTTTAAGACCGCACGCTCTTATCGCCTTGCCTTCCTCGCTTCGCATCGCCTCGCTCGCATGTACCTACTTTCTCGTATTGCCTCGCTTGCCAACCTCCGTTTTCGCGGCTAATACCTACTACTTATCTACTATTTACAATATTTACAACTTATTTATATCTACTTCCTCTCCTATTTACAATTTTTTCTTCTCCATTCCTCTTCCTTCTCTTCTACTCCATCTTACTCAACACTCCCTTCAACCATGCTACTGCCTAGGGCCGTCTTTAGGGTTGTGGGGGCCCCGGGCCGGTACAAATGTGGGGGCCCTTCAGCGGACTTAAGAAGTGTTATTCGTCGCTGACTTCTAAAAAAAAAAAAGCTCATGGAAGTAGGAGCCGATGCAGAAGTGTGTGCATTTTGTTATTAAATGAGTTTCTGTGCATTTTTAAAAAACATTTTTATTGCAAGGTTATAATGTATTTCCATTCGAAACGTCAAAGCGAAATTAATTTTTATTTGAAATACTCAGTATTACTAAGTATTACGCAAACTTTTCTTTCCTACATTTTTGATTAGTAAAAATTGAAATAATGTCCTCAAAATTAATATCACGAAATATATCTCTTTCTGAACTCAAAAGTACTAAATAAACCAGACGATCTTCATTCATACTTGTACGGAGTCGATTTTTGATCTGTTTCATTTTAGAAAATGACCTTTCGCTGGAGCAATTAGTTACCATCATTGATAGATACAAGCGAAGAAGAATTTCTGCATTGACAAACGTAGAATCAAGACCATTATTCATGATGAGGCGATACAAAAATATCTCCATCGGTTCATTCTCTTTTTTTTCATGCAAACTTGCGAATTTTTTCAGTTGTATGAGCTCGTTTCCCAAAGTAGCTTCCAAATCCCGGGGATACGTCTCCACAAGATGTTTCGAGTTTTGCTCGATTTCTTCAGAGTTTAGACTGAAAAAATCAGCCATGAAATCAAATCGTGCAGCAACAAACTGGTACGACGAAATTTTTTCTTCAAGCGCATTCATCAAGCTATCAATCACTGGAAGAAAAGCTTCTATACGAAATTTGTCTCTTGCTGAACGTGGTGTGGTCGCTGGCTTGGAGCCAATGGGTTGCAAACGTACATTTGCTGATCTTACACGCCGCGATTCATACTCGCAAGTCCTGGGGAAAGTTTTTGCTGCTTCTTCGTACGACTCGAAAGCATTTCTTTTGGATTCCACAAAATATCGTAAAGATTTCAAACAATCAACGGCAACCCGCAATGTCATCGTGGAACTTTTTAAATATTTGCTATTCGAATCAAATCTTTCCAGAAACTCATGCCAGAATACAATGAATATAGCTGTTTCAAGGCGACTCATTTTTTCCAAAAGACCACGAGCTTGATTTCTTGTGACATCTTTTTGTTCACGTCATCTTGAATCGAGATCAACGTTTCTGTAACGGGAACGTACCCAATTTTCACAGCTTTTGAAGCGTCGGCCCGACATGAAAATCGAGTATCACTTAATTTTTTGAGACTGTAAGAGGCTTTTAAAGCTGATAGTTTCTCGGTCAACATTTTATAACGCGCTGTTGAACTCGTAAAAAACACAAAAAGCTCTTCAACAAAATCGAAAAAATTGACGGCATCAGAGCATGCACTGGCTCCTGTTTTTCCTACAAAATTCAGTGAATGCGTGCAACATGGATTGTAGGACGCATTGCTGTTTACTTCGAGTATATGTGCTTGCATTCCCTTGTACTTGCCACTCATATTTGGCGCGGTGTCATATGATTGGCCACGGCAATCTTGTATATCAATACCATGCTTCTGGAGAAACTGAAGGAGAGCCTCTGCCATTTCTTTTCCCGTGTGGCCAGTATTCGGGAGAAAAGTCAAAAAACGTTCAACCGGCTCAAGTCCTTCAACGTATCTGATGGTTACTGACAGTTGATCGATGTGCGCTTCATCGGCCGTAGAATCAACACAAATAGAGTAGTATTTAGCCTTTTTTACACGTGCAATTATTTCTGCTTGTACTTTATCACCCATCAAAGCGATGAGTACCTCGCATGTTCCTGCAGATAGATAATTTGCATGTCCGTGTCCCTGATTGCCGTGTTTTTGGATATGTCCAGCCAAAAACGGATCATACTGAGCAAGTAATTTCAAAATTCCAAGAAAATTTCCATTACTCGGTGAGCCGAATATCTGATCAGAGCCACGGAAAGCTAAGCTACGTTCTACAAGAAATGTTATGGTGCTGATAACTCTTCTTAATACTTCGCTCCAATACTCGACCCTTTCTGTCATCTGCAAAATTATTTACATTTTTCGTGTGTGCCCTTCAACGTGAACTGTCAAAGCAAATTTCTCCCATTTTGGAACCGTAAAGCAGTAATCTATTCAAGATTTGAAAACATTTATCGTCTCAAAATGATAAAATAAAAATTATAATATTAGTAATTTATTACATCAAACTAAATGCTATAATCGATCAGGTTTTTAACTAAGTCATTCATAATCATAAATAATTAATTAAGTATTTACACAATATTTTGAAAAGTTGAATTATAACAAGGATTGATTGCACTTGATCAAAACGGATCCATGTATCCATGGCCGAAAATTTCATACTGACGAGTGTGAAGTTTTCGTCACGGTACCTCCTACACTATTATTTCTAGAGAATTAAATATTAGTAAAAACCTGCTTTTGCAGCGCTCGATCCGCACAAGTCAAGTTTTTCGCCCGAAATGCACATGCTACAATTGAATCAACATGATTCTTTGACTTTTCGTGATCAGTCACACGTTCAAATGCATGTTTCCAGTCACTAAATCCACTTCCAATAAATGGATTATCACGTTCTTCTGCTAATAGTTTACAAACATAGCAGTAAAGTTTACCAGTAGACGGTGAGAAGCAAAGCCAAGAACGATCGACTCTTTCATTGTTCGGGAGCGTTCGATGGAAGATTTTTGCATTGCATTTCCGGTCCACATATCCGTCGTTTCGTGATTAAGGTATACAAAATTCTGCCAGATCTTTTTCATCACAATGTTGCAGTTCAGTCGATCCCTGTTCGATCCAAAAATTTATTTCGGCTTCTGTAAGCGAACTCGTCCAGAGCCCAACATCGTTTATAAAATTTTTATTTTCCTCATCTTTTTCGGTATCTAAAGTTTCAATAACGTTTTCAT
Organism: Andricus quercusramuli; assembly: GCA_932178445.1. Classification (NCBI taxonomy): domain Eukaryota; kingdom Metazoa; phylum Arthropoda; class Insecta; order Hymenoptera; family Cynipidae; genus Andricus; species Andricus quercusramuli. The sequence continues at coordinate 56,338 of CAKNXH010058371.1, read as the reverse complement.
TATTGCTTAGTTCTTGTTGCGAATCTGAATCTGTAGGCGCTTTTTTCATCTGTTGCAATGATTTCACAGCAGTGTCTAAATTCTATGCAAGGTTTTCATCTGCATCTGCTGCATTTGACGAGGTCCTGACTGTGAAAAACCTACTCAGTTGAGGTGTTTTTGCCAACACTTCTTCATTTTTTTTGTTTTTTTTCGGCAGCTCATTTTCTTTTTTTCGCGCCGCTCTGGTAAGTCCGTGAAAGTTTGTGTCTGTCATCCATGTTGCTCTATTTTGTTTTGAATTCAAGCTCACCTGTTGATGTAAATGTTAAAACCATCATTACAAAAACATATATCAATATTCGAAACTCGGAAATTAAATGTAATGGCTTGACAATTTGAGTAAGCACAGATTCAAAATGTATACACCAAATTCTTGACATTCAGAAAATTGGTAATTCAAAAGTCACGGCATACGTATGAACATTACGGGTTATTTTCGACTCCACACTGAGAGAAGTGGTTGGTTGCAGCAACCAAAGTCATAGATAAATATTTTACAACCAATGTTTTTGTTATGACAACCAAACTTTGGCTGTCATAACCAAAGCTTTGGTTGTGTAATATTTATCTATAACTTTGGTTGCTGCAACGAACCATTTCTCTCCGTGCACGTGAAAACCATAGCATATTTTGGATGCGTTAGTTACTGTTAAAAAATGTGAGGAAAGAGCATTTAAATGCAAATAAATACAAAATTCAGAAAAAATGGTACCACAGGTTGTTAGGAAAACATTTTTTTTTCTTGAATGGCTCGAAACTTCATGAATGGTCACATATAAATAAAAATTGACATATATTTTTCATAAGATCACATTCTGAAGCGTTTTATGAAAATCATACTTTTGAAAAGGCAAATTCATTTATATTTATATGGGTATGCCATGCACTGCAAATCATTTTTTCCCCATCGCGTTTTTCAGCTTCTTTGGTACTTGCCTAAGTTTTCTACATGAGCGCACCCTTGGACACCGGCACTCACTATGAATTTTGGAACTGTCAGTCAAGTTTTCTAAAATTTGTATTTGGCGTGTTGACAAGTTGATTGATCAAGAATCGATTTTGAGGTGACTTTATTGCAGTAGATATATTTCTGTGACAACAAAATGGACATAAATTTATTATTAATCATGTTCAGAGCCCCTATAGCACGGAACGTTCCGGGGGGACCTTCGGGACGTTCTTGGAACGTGTAAAATGTCCGCCCCTTGTGAACGTTCCACTGGAACGTTCCAGGAATGTTCCACTGGGACCTGAGGGGAACTTTCCATTATTGTTATTTTTAACAACAATTATCTCATAAACCGTGAGAGATAGGTAAAAATGGATGTCATTTTTGAATTTTGAATACCGCATATACTACACTATAATATGATATCCGTACCATAAACTGACATCAATTTTGACCTATCACTTACGGTTTACACTATATTTATTGATAATAATAGCAATAACGTTAATTAATGTTTGGAACGTTCCTTGAACGTTCCCAAGCGGCAGAAATTTTACGCGTTCCGGGAACGTCCCAGGAACGTTCCGTGCTATTAGGGAGAAACGAAAAAACATATGGGAAAATATGCTGATATAAACTTGCAAAACTTACTTGATACCTACTATTATTCACTTTTCTTCATACCTTTGCTCTTTTGCGCACTATTTATGTTGAATGTAAACACAGCTGTGAAAAAAGGTATCTATATGTAGGAGTCAAGAGTATCGATATGTACGGTTCAGAGTACACAAGAACTCCAATATATGGCTGACTGATTTGAATCTTCCTGCAAATACTGGCCCATGCAGTTTGTCAGCGGACAGGCAATGTCAACAATATGTCGAATCAGTACCGAGCGATAAAAGCGGGCAGTACGGGAGAGCAGTAAGCGGGAGCGACAAGAGCGGGTGAAAAATCCATCAGAAGTGGTTCTATGACCCTGACTGCTTATGTTTTCAACGATCAATTTAGTGCCACAGCCAGCGCGATGCAACCCCCGAAACTGGCCTTATATTGGAGTTCTTGTGTATTGATATTAGACAGGGATGCGTAAGTAAAATACTCGTGGTAATTGACTTGGTTTTTTACGAGAATGTACCTGGTATTTCACGTCATAAGTTTTCTACAAGATGTAAATTACATAGTGTTCTCTATATGACAGCGTCATCTCTGTGACGGAAAATTAAAAACTTGAATTAGACAGCCAATCAGAGGTTCTCTACATGTATTTTACATATTCCAGGTATTTTACGTTGAATACCTCCTTTAGGTATTATACGTAAAAAACTTCCAGTTACGCGTAACTGCACATCTCTGATATCACGTTATCGATAGTTTGAAGCACCGTATTGTATAAATTAAACTTATTTCAATAAAATATAAACTCCGAAATATTTTACTCTATTATAATAACATTGCAACATAAATGATTGATACATTTTTTTTTTTTTTTAATTTTGTAGTGTTTTGTGGGGGCCCCCCAAATGTGGGGGCCCCGGGCCGCGGCCCCGATGGCCCTATTGTAAAGACGGCCCTGCTACTGCCCTTTTTTCCCCCTTTTCATGCATCAATACCTCCATGCTTATCTCATTCCTTTCCACCTCTACGCACTCCTCCAACCAGTGCTCCACTCTTGCATCCCCCTTCCCACACAGTTCACATAACCTCTTCTCTCGAGATAGCCAGAACCTATTGAAACCCTCCATGCAACCATACCTCATCCTCGCTATAAGCTCCTGACTTCCTTTCTCACATAAATATTGCGCTCTTACTCTTGGCATAATCCACACATAGTTTCCATTAAACCATGAATCTCTTATTCTCTCTTCCCTTTCTGCCTTCTCTCTCTCCATGACGTTTTTCTTAACCAACTCATATACCTTTCTCCCTTCCTCGTGCATTCTTCTCACTTCATCCATCTGCAGTCCATTCGTTCTAAAGTACCTTTCCCTCTCAACCTCCATCTTCCCACCCCTCTCCTGTTCTCCTTCTCCCACCAATACTCCCTAACCAGCCTACTTCCCCCCTCTTCCAAAAATTTCTCCTCATATTTACACGCCCGGCTCCATGCTAGAATCCCTACACTCGTTCTCCCCGTCTCCCTCCAGACAATATAATTATGCGTGTTCCTTGCCAACCGCAGGGTCCACTTTACATACCTCTCCTGCGTTCCATTTACCTCTTCACTTCTATTTACCTCTTCACTTTCCTTCCACCTCCACACCTCTACTCCATACAATAGCACACTCATCACTAGTGAATCAAACAATTTCACTCTCCTTCCAAAATCATCTGCGAATAACTTCTTTCCCAACCCCCACACCTGCCTCATCACCACATTTGCCCTCCTCACTCTCTCCTTTATGTGACCATCCACTCCCCCATTCCTCCAAAACACGAAGCCCAGGTACACAAACCCTTTCACCTCCTGCACCTCCTTTCCCTTCCACTTCCACTCCCTTCCCCCTCCTTTTCTGAACACCATAACCTTGGACTTTTCCGCATTCAGCACTAACCCCTTTTTATCCAGGTATTTTCTCAACCTCTTCATCATCTCCTTTAAGGCCTCCTCGCTGCTTGCCAGCAACACTATGTCATCTGCATACGCTAGTGACCAAATTCTAACCCTTCCTATCCTGACTCCTCCTACCACCCCGGCCTCCAGCTTACTTTCCATATCCGCAATTAAAATAGCAAAAAGCATTGGGCTAAGTGGACACCCTAGCCTTAACCCCCTAGCCATCCAGAATCCCTCCGAAATATATGAAGAGACCAAAGATATTTCAAAGATTTCAAAATTGTTTAGAATATTTCAAAATATTTCACAAATATTTCAAAGAATTCATAAGGATATCAAAAGATTTCAAGAATTTCAAAGATTTCGAAAAATTCGCCAAAGATTCCAAAAGATTTAGTGTAAAAAAATATGACCTGGAAAAACTTGACTTGTTGACCTGGAAAACCTGAAAAAGACTGAATTTTGTTCCGAAGAATCGCTGGACACCCTGTCTGTGTAATTACGCGTAATTATTCTGAAATGAAAATTTTGTTTTACATTTTAAGACATTGGTAAAGTAATTTCAATATAATGTCCTTATAGTAATAAATAAATAATTAATAAATATATAAATTGAAAAAAAAAAATTGATTGCTCCAAAAATAATATGTGAGTAAATTTAATGGAATTCAATTTTTATTCATGAAAAGAAAATTTGTTTAGTCACCTTTGTTATAAGAATCAAACAACTGCTATAAAAATGCAAATTAAATTAAAAAATTATAAGGCTCAAAAATTGCGTAGAAGAAAGTTAAAATTTATTGAAAAATTTTTCTTGTTCCTAATGGGAAAAATTTGTTCTGATGAGGTTTTCATAAGGTCACCTTTTAAGGATAAATTTTTTATAGGTATTCCATAAGGTTGATGTTACAAGAAAAGAAACTTCAATACTTATATTATAAGAATATCAATACTTATATTTATAAGAAACTGATCGTTTTCTAAGATAATTAATTAGAATCAAGAATTAATTATTAATTAGAATTACTGGGGGTTTTTCATCAATATTAATTTTTTATCAATGGTTTTCAATGTCAGCATGAAAAAACGTGGAATATATCAAGCGAATGACTCAATTCATCAAACTTATAGATACTTATCAACCTGAGATTTTTCAAATATAAGTTAAAACATGGAAAAATATTAATTTATTAATGAAAAGAAAACCACTTTAATAATACAAACTTGAACGTTTTCACCAGATTTCCTTACTTATTCTTGATCTGTGTACCATTTTGAATAAAAATATATATTAAATAAAAAACGTATTTATATACTTATAACGGACAATTTTTTTTAAGCATTTCAGTTGTAGAAATATCAGTGAATACGTATCAATATATGAAAACAGGCTATATTTTGTTTTGCAATTGATAAGGTTATGAAGGAAAGAAGGCTCTTCAGCATATTTGAAGTACTGGAAGTTATATTTTATTCATTTTAACGAAAGTTCCCTAAGTTTGACATTATCCTTAGATCTGTGTTAGAAATTATACCAAGTAGCTAACAATTCTTCGCTACTTTTCATTACATATAAACACGGTGGAAATTTTGGCAGCAATTGAATATTGATAAGAATATCCGGCTTTTCAAAATGGGAAGAAACACTGTAACCGTGATAGTAATCACTGAAATACATGGTGTCAAATTCTTTAACATGGAAATACATATGACGCTGATCTCAGTAAAAAATGTTTTTTATTTTCCCGAGCTGTGAGCCTTCTTCGGTGATTCTTAAGACTATGATTGTTCCACGTGAAAAAAATTTTCCCGATTATTTTAACATCTGTTAAAGTCTGGTCGTTCAAGTTTTCATCTATTCCTGCGACAATTTCTTTCAATTTCGTGAAAGCTTTGCGATTTTCGCAAGGCCCTGGAATAATGTCTTTTTGCAAATGAAGATCAGTAAATTCTGCGGCATAACACAATTTCAATTGCTGTCGTATAGCAATTGTCAAAAGCAAATTCACATTGGACGTTATACCAACTGCAAATTCTTTCAATTCTTTGTTTTTTCTCTCGAATTTGATGGACGAGAAATGAACAACTGGTCCATTCAATGCCATTACCTGAGCATAATGTGATCAAATGTGCATTCTTAGCTTCAAGCACCCAAAAATTTCGATGTACAAAGCCTTATGTTTCTGTATTAGATCTTCAAAATATAGGATTTGGCTTTTTGTCAATACTGGGGCAGTGAGAAAGCCAACAATATTTTTCAGACATATGTAAATCTTCCAGAATTTATTTTCCGTATGAATCAAATCGCTTATCATTAAACCCAAGTATCTCGTTAAGCACAATATTTCGGCCGAAGATTGTTTGATTTTCAATTTTTTCCCACCTTTACCGGTGGTAAAAAAAGCAATCTGGGTTTATTTGATTTTTCGTCATCAGGATATTGGAAAGTACTTATTCTATTGCTTATAATGTCTAAGTTAAGGATTTTTTCTTCGATTAAACGATCAAGTATTTCCTCAATTGTGTTCACAGCTATGCCTTCCGACAAATCGTGTATTGGATATGGGTTCGATACCTCATACTGTCAACTTGTCAAATTTCTTCTCTAACATAAATTTATCTAATAAACGACGCTCTTTTATCAGTTACTAATGTTATTTTCATATGATCTATATTCTAATAAGATCCACCTAGTTACAACAGGTTATGGGCTCAGATCTTCGCAAGTATTGATCGGAAATTGAAATATTTCGAAGTATATGTAAAAAGTGTGTTCGGGAAGAATTGAGGTTGGAAATTGTTTCTATAAAAATGAGTTCCTCGCGCTCGATACGCACCGAAGCTTTGGGCAAGGAGAAATTTGATACGTGGAAGCTCCAAGTGAAGGCCCTTTTAGTGAAAAATGACGCGTGGGAATGTGTTAGTGGAGAAAAACCTAAACCGACGGTAATCGAAGGAAATGCGGCATCAGAAGCGGCAGCGAAAACCTGGGATGTTGCAGATAGAAAGGCTCATTCTGATTTGGTTTTAGCTATTCGTCCATCAGAGCTAAAGCAAATTAAAGGGTGCAATACTGCTAACGAAATTTGGATGAAATTGCACACAATCTATCATTCGAAAGGGCCAGCAAGGAAGGCAACCCTTCTGAAGAAGCTTACTTTGCACAAAATGGCTGAAGGTGGAGATGTGAGAGAACACATCCGAGAATTTTTAGATGCTGTGGACAAGCTCCATGAAATGGAAGTGGATATCAATGAAGATTTGTTGACAATCATGTTGTTATACAGCTTACCACCCAGCTTTGAAAACTTTCGGTGTGCGATAGAATCACGTGATGATCTCCCGACGCCAGAAGCCCTAAAAATCAAAATCATCGAAGAAAGTGATGCTAGAAAGTCGAAGAGCGGTGATGTAACATCGAATTCCAGCGCTATGATAGCTGGAAGTAGCAACAGCAGCCACGCTCAGAAGTTCAAGAAAGAGGGGAAGAAGCAGGATTCAAATGAAGAGAAGCAGTTTTTCCCGTTCAAGTGTCACCTATGTGGAAAGGTCGGTCACAAAATAGCTGAATGCAAGGCGAAGCATGTAAATTCGTCAGAGAAGGTCAGTAAAGCAGAGGAACATGGTTGTAGGATCTCTTGCGTACAAAATATTGAAAACGCAGCGTCCGTAGCTTTTCGGAAGTCATTTATTTTACTTCAAAAGTAGACTTACGGGAGTGGGACGATGGTGGTGGGGGTTAAGGCATAGGCTTTGGACCCACTCCGTCGGCTTACGGGTTCGATTCCCGCCTAGCACTCTGAAAGAGCCTCGGTGGCCCATGCGGTGAACACTTGCCTAGCAAGGGAGTTGTTCATCTCCGGAGAGTCGTGGGACCGGTACCTCTAGAGAAAATGGTTCTCTAAGTACTTAAGGCTGTTGCTCTTGGTGGTTCGGAACCGACCTTAAACTGTAGGTCCCCCTCCCACCACCAAGTAAGTGTGTGGGGGGTGTGTGAAGGAATAGGGAAGAAATACAAGGAAAACGTAAACCCTTAGGGGACACATTAGAAGCTGCCATTCCAAGTAGACTTACGTAATATTTAAAGGAGATGGAAGATTGGAAGTTTATTAGATAACGTAATAAGTATATTGGAAATTTCAGTCAAGATTGCTATTTTTAGAGCGAAGAGATTTCCAAAGTTGTAAAACGAAGGATTAAGGCCCTGTATCAAAATGGGTTTACGGTTCTAAATTTTGAGGCCAACGCTTGAATATTTTTATCTAATCTTTTGTATACGTCATCTAAATAGTAATATCTCTGACCTCTCAGAAACAAAAGTACAATAGCAGTGACGCTCAGTGTTAGCTGTCTCTGCGTTTTCGCCGCGTGCTCGTGGACCCTTGACAAACGAGAGGAGGCAGCTACCCGGCTGTGGGTCGAATTATCTAGAACGGATGACCCTTTCACTGTTATGAGATTAAGACCGGTTACAAAAACTGAAATTATGAAAGAATAGATTAATTTAATTTTAATTTGCCGAATTAATTAATTTATATAATTAGAAGAAAGTGAAAACCCATTCATGAAAATTGGTTTCGTATTAAATAACGTCTGTGCATATACACTGTTCATTTCTTAGTAAATGCACACAGAAGATTCAGAAAACATGAAAAATGTATCATTTTTAGCAGTTCCGTTGACCTGGAGCCTTCAATATTCAACCGATTAGTCTACAAATTTCTGAATTAGTTGACATGTATGAAAATTCGGGACATGGAAAACTGACTGGAAAGATAACAACTTTTTCCCTGATCTGAACATTTAAAGGGTGGATTTCCGAAAGGATGCAAGCACCATTTCGAAAAGTTTGTATGAGAAACAAAAAGCGTTCTCTAAAATCCAATTTTCAATTAAGGCAAAAATAAATAAATACGTACTTTAACCTTCCGCCGTGCTTGTTATTTTTACAACCTCCGCCGTCCTTGTGGGTCATTTGTGTTCACCCCTCCTCCATCAATACAGTTTGCGATAAAAACATAATTTCCAAATTCTAAGTTATTATTCCGATCCTCTATATTATCATTCAATTGATTTTGATTATTCAACCAAATTTTTTTTGACGTGTCACGCCTCTTTCTTCCCGGTAAAATTCGACCTCGAAAAATCGACTGGGTCACGAACGACCCACAAGAACGGCGGAGGGTTAAAGATATATCAGTGCTAAATTGAAACGTGATGTTCCCGATTGAAAAATGTTATTAATTAGATTCTGAGAATATGAAGGGAGAATCTTTTCCCTTCTAGCGTTTAAGTTTTCTCAAATGTGGACGGTGATTAAAAATCCTATTTTGTTTACAATTAGAAAAAAGCAAAAACTTAGTCCTCATATACTGTAGTGCTAAATTGAGGAGTGAAAAGTTTCATTCAAAGTTATTCCATTCTGATGAACTAGAGGTTAAATTTTTTCTCTCCAGGCGCATGTTTCCTCAACTTTAGACTTAAAAAAATTGAGGAATGTTGCACAAAGTTTCAAAAAGTAGCAGAGCAAATTACAGGAACAAATTGTTACACTGAAAGATATTAAAACATAACAGCTCAAATGCATTGTAAAAATAAGACTTCCAATTTAAAGTTGTACAATTTTGAAGATTTGCACTTGAAAAATATTCAGTTTGCAATTTCAAATTATTCAATTTTAAACATTTGTATTCAATTTTTTACGGGTAAAATTGCAAATTCTGTAATTTTGAACGGTGACAATGACACATTTGATTTGTTTTCTGCACATTCTTACCATCTCTAACATATGGATGAGTCTCAATTCTTCTTTAAAATTAATTTATCACATTGTCATTGGCATTGGTTATATTGCAATGAAAAGTTATTTATTTGCAATATTGAATTGATTGAAGCCATGAAGTAGGCTTTTTTGCTTTGTAGTTACCAGCGAATTTTTAAATCCTTTTTCAATTATTTTCACTTACTTCATAATATTCCACGAGAATATTTTTCGCGTATTCCCTCCATTTAATCCATTTTGTATAAATTCTTTGAATGATATTTTTCAGTTATAAATTTAGTACTGCAGTATTTTAGGACTAAGTTTTTGCTTTTTTGTTGTAAAACAGAAATTTGTTTTAATCATAGTACAAATTTGAGAAAACTGACACGCTTGAAGAAAAAAAATCTCCCTCCATATTCTCAGACCTTAAAAACATACTACTGATATACTTTATGTCAGTACTGATATATCTCCAAAGTCCGTATTTATTTAGTTTGGTCTTAATTGAACATTAGATTTTAGAGAATGGTGATTGTATCCTTTGGGAAATCCACCCTTCAAATTTTCAGATTAGCGAAAAAGTTGTTATCTTCCCAGTCTGTTTTCCCTGTGTATGCACAGAAGTTATTTATTACCTAAAGATTTTCATTATTACTGCAAATATTATCCGATTTTAATTAATTTTTTTCACTTTCTGCAAATTATATAAATTAATGAATACTGCGAATTGAAATTAAATTAATCCATGCTTTTATAACTTCAATTTTAGTTACCGACCTTAGTCTCATAACAATAAAAGGATCATGCGTTCCAGAGGATTCGGCTAACAATGGGGTAACTGCCTCCTTTCGTTTGCCAAGGGTCCACGAGAACACGGCAAAACAACAGAGACAGCTAACACTGAGCGTCACTGCTATTGTACTTTGTTTTCGATTATTAAACTAAATTTGAACATTTTTTCGAAAAACTGGCTCTGTGAGGTCCAAGATATTACTATTTAGATGACATGTTCAGAAGATTAGACAAAAATATTTAAGCTATGGCCTATATATTCCTATGATTTATCGTCTATTTCTTGCTCACATCGACAAGGTACGTTATTTGATTAGATCCTTCGGTTTCTCAGGAACTGCAAGGTGACTTGATCCCTTCTTAGGGGAAGTATCACGTAAAAAAGTTTAAAAAAATAGTAAACATGAAATTGGTAATGTAATGTAATTGGTGGCATGTAATTGAATAATTAATCATTTTTATTATAAAGTTAAGTTTCTTTTGTAAGTGGAGGCAAATTCTTTAATTACTTTTGATGATTAGCATTGATTCCAGTTGACTGGCAACTAATTTTGATCGTCGTGGGCCTCGTGATTTGTGTAATACTAATTGGCGTGATTATTCTACTTATTCTACATTGTCGGGATCGTATTAAACAACCGAGGCCAAGACTAGCACAATCTCAGGAAAATGACGCTCGTAAGTATTTTTTTTCTTACCTAAATCAAATATTATTGATAAAAGTAAAATGTTATGTCATGTAAGGTACTTCATGCCGAATTCCCAAAAGACGCAATTTATTACTCATATTTATTTATTTAGTTAGTTAGTTAGCAGAACACAAGGACCACAAAAAAGTTCCACTCGAAACTTCCATTGACTCTAGTGGTTTGTAATAGGACTCAAATCAAAGGTTGAACATTGTAATTTGAGTTAATTATAATAATAAACCTATTATTGCCACTATCTCTCGCACTTCGCCATACCGAAGGGTACCTCTGCGACAAACGTGGAAACCGAAAGCATAAGGTCACTCATGCATTTTACATGGATAATCTTAAGATCTATGCTAGAAATCAAGAGAAATACGGGTTAATTTGAAGAAAGGAAAACTTAACGGCATCCCCCAAGATCCTGAGCTCGCTGTCAGAAGCGCTATACGACACCTTTGCGCTGGAGAGACCGATACATACCTGGGCGTGCCACAGAGCCGCATTCAGGACGTAACATCTATAAAGGATACTCTCCGATGCAGATGAAAACGTCTCATCCGACAGATATGATCTTCCGAACTGCCGGCGAGGAACAAAGTATATGCGACGAACATGCTTGCATACCGTCGCCAAATTTTGAGCCAAGACATTCCCGATGATAGCTGCAGAGCGTGTTATGAACACCCCGAGCATCTAGGACACATACTATCTAGTTGTCCAACTCATGCGGGAACAACAAACATCGAAAGGCGCAATGCGCCACTAAGAGTGCCTCATTACCATCTCTGTTTCTCTTACGGCATTAGCCCAAATATCTCTCTGCTGAATTCTCCTAGAGAAATAGATCGATTGATCGATTGTTGAAAATGAGAAGTACCGCATATACTGGAACTTCATATTCTCGACAATTGAGCTGCCGGATCGAATAAGGGCACATAAAATTATTTCGCGGAGAGTGGGGAGACCCCTGGAGGCTTTCTGGAACATTTTCGAATTTTAATTTTTAAAGATTATATCTAGATGTAGAATTTCATTTCGCATCTTTTTTTCCTGAGGCAAAAAGTTGTATCTTTTTTAGTTTTCCAATTAAAGCCAAAAAACTAACTGTTTGGGAAAAATCGATTTTAATTCGTTTTTCACTTCAACTTGTGCTCAGTCAGTCAGTTTTTGGAATTTTTCACCCTAATTCCTCGAATTTTTCAATGCTTTAAATTCGTGGAATTGAAAAAAGTGAGAGATCGAGAGAGTGCACTTGTTTTTAGATAGTTTTGTAATAATAATAATAATCTAAAGAAATTTGTTTTGAATTTGAATCAGGGAAATTTAATTGAAAATCAGTAACAATCAGTAAGTGAACGATTCGTCACTATTTTATCAGCGAAATTTCCTTATTTTTTCTTTCAGGGTAAAGAATATATATCTGTTTCAAATAAAGTCCAGAATGCAGAAGTTTTTGAGCCAGCTAAACTCTGCTGCAAACGTTTGAAGTCTTATGAACAAGGATCTCATTAGAAATCAAAAGTTCAGAAAGCCTATTATTTATATAAAAGACGTCTATAAACTTTTTAATTAATATTAATTAAATAACAGAAAAATACTTTGAATTAAAATAAATTACTTTAATGCAATGTTATGTATATTTATTTGATGAATCATAATAATTTGATATTACCTGATTTCTTGATTAGTTTTTATTTTTGGCGCCGGTGAACTATATGAAGAATCGGATCTGAGATTCTCGCTACAGTCGGCGCGCGAGTCGGATAGCCGCTAGCGACTTGACACATTAATAATTTCCTAAATATCAATTCGATTAGGCTAAAATTTTTCAGAAAACTTCTTTGTACTGTTGTTAACAACTTTCTCGCTGGAACTTTTTTGTTGCTGAAAATTTGCTCGATAAACGAAACGCTGGAAGTTAGAGAAGTCCAATGTGCGGCAAGCATCAGAAAAAAATTATCAACAATTTTTTTGAAATAAATTTTTGAATTCTTTTTGTTGTATCAGTCGAAGGATATTTCGAACAACATTCCCTGAAAATTTCATTGAAAAATTCCAAAAACTGACTGACTGAACACAAGTTGAAGTGAAAAACAAATTAAAATCGATTTTTCCCGAACAGTTAGTTTTTTGGCTTTAATTGGAAAACTAAAAAAGATACAACTTTTTGCCTTGGGAAAAAAAGATGCGCAATGAAATTCTACATCTAGATATAGGGTTTAAAAATTAAAATTCGAAAATGTTCCAGAAAGCCTCCAGGGGCCTTCCCACTCTCGGCGACATAATTTCATGTGCCCTTATTCGATCCGGCAGCTCAATTGTTTCTGTTGCGCACTCGAAACTTGACACAGTTCTTCTTGACTTCGAGAAACAACCCATGTTCCTTATCGAATTTTCGGCACCAGCTGACAAAAACGTCACAGCGAAGCAGACAGAAAAGAAAGACAGGTATATAGACCTTATAAGGGAGTTGCGATGGTTATACCCGGAATATTCTGTTAAGCTAATCGTCCTGATCATCGGCGCTCATGGAGGTGCCAAGTTTTCACTTGTTAATAGCCTGAAAAGCCTCCCTGCGTGTCCACAAAATGCTGAGACACTTGCGGGGAAAATGCCGAAGGCGGTCGTTCTTGGGTCACTCCGTGTCCTCAGGGTGCACGAGACTTTCGCCGGATCATCGCATTGAATTCGCGCAGACTGTAACCACCCATCTCACGGTCATGAGACGTAGTTACAGCTGAAATTTTACCGCGATTTCGCTGGGAGCGAGTGCGATTTTGATTAGCACCCGCTCCCGGCGAAATCCTGATATTAAAGTCAAGGCCGAGTGTTTGAGCAGCCTTCTCCGCTGCTTTGTACAGAAACGCCCCTACGCCCAATTCTTCGTGTTTCCTGACCATTTTAAGAAAAGGGTCTTGTCCATTTGCGACTATATGTGCTGTACCCAGAATAATCCTGTTGTGAAGACATTCAAGATTTAGTATTCTGCGACCACCTTGACGGCGTTAGATGTAAATCGTTCTCTATCTTTGCGGTCCCTAATTCTCCTCTGGTTAAATGCACGTTTCGGCATTTATCTACTCCAAACTCCATGTGGATATCATTGGAAAACTGCTTCGTAACATAAATCACTTGCTGCAGTTTCTCTTCTGAACTAGCGTATAGCTTTAGGTCATCCATGTATAGAAGATGGGTCACTTAATGACCATCCTCGTTATCATTTACTCGGAGCCCATGAGACATGCTATTTAGTGTTGTGCTCAGTGGGTTCAACGCTCAACAGAACCATAATGCACTGAATGAGTCTCCTTGGAATATACCCGTCGTAATGCGTATTGATCTAGTTATCCTTGGTTGTCCATGATCAAAATACTTGATTCTTGTACCCCAAAGCATCATCACATGACCTAGGAAGTCAATGATGCGTGGGCAAATTTTGTATACTTTTAAGGCTTCAAGCAAATACTCATGTGGTACGGAAGGAAACGCTTGCTTGTAGTCAATATATGCCATGCGCAAGTTTCTTTGATGTTTACGAGTTTGCGTCATGGCAACAGCGTCCATGGTGACTAGATCTTTACTGCCTTGCGAATTTTTACAACATTCTTTTTGTTCTTCTGTAAGGATGTCATTCTCGTTGCAGTGAGAATATACCTTATCTGCTATGACAGCTGAAAGACATTTATATATTGTTAAAGACAGGCTATCGGTCGAAGTTCAGATGGATTTTGAGCGCCTGTTTTTTCAGGCAACATATACGTAGTACCCTGCAGCATAAAGCCTGGCATCAGATCTGGATGTTCGATGATCTTCTGAAAACACCGTGCCAACGCAGGATGCACACTAGTCAGGTACTTGTACCTTGTACTTGTACTTGTGCACCATGTCCGGACCTGGAGCTTTCCAGTTACATGCTTTTTTCAAAACCGCTAAAATATCTAAAGCTGTGATGTTAGTCAGCTCCATTTCAGGGTTATTGCTTGCTCTCGCTTTCTCTAGTTGGAACCACGCAGTGTCCAAAGTGATTTCGTTAGTTTTTCCCCAAACATCCGACCAATAGTTAGTCATGTCTTCCAATTGAGGGACTTCGATGTCTTGTTGGTTATTTTGTTTTGTACTCCGTTCACAATGAAACCTTCTTTCATGTGCCTGAAAGGTTCGATTTTGTTGCCTTCTTGCACTACTTTTCATGTACCGACAGAGTATAGCAGTAAGAACATCAAGTCTCTGCCGTTGGGAGTCTATAATCTCATCCAATATTGCTGGTGTCAATGTTTTGATGTACCGAGGGTGGATGATTTTAGAAACATGGCGTATCAGCTTTCTGGTTCGATTTCCTTTCTTATATTGAGTCAGTCGACCCAATTTTCACCTTACTTTGCTGACATCCTTACCCACCCTGATCTTCCATGGTGTATCTCGCTCCTTTCTGGGAGCAAAGACTGCATTTATAGGCCTAGTTCTGCGGTCCAACGTTCTAACGGTTGCCACAGCTGCACAGTATACAAGTTCAGGTGTTCTATTAGTGCCCGCAGATCATTTGTGATGTTTATCTTGGGCAGTGAATGCCTTTGTGTTTGTACTACATGTCTGAATTCTAGTAAAGCCGGACCAAAATTCCTTTCAAGGTGCTGTAGTTTTTCTGGGACTTCGCTGTTTAGATCATCGTTTATAATGTCCGGATGTGGTTCTAGTCCATCCGGTGCTTGATGTTCATTATCCCTAGCACCTATGCCTTCAGCTGCAATCAAATCTTCGTTGTCCACATCTTCCAATGGATGTTCATCAATAGGAAGCTGCTGTTCCACTTCCATTCCGATGGAAGCTATTTTAACAGCCGAAAGCAATCTGTTTACAGATATTGAGCCTTTTTGATCTGCTAGATTCTGCTCATTTATTCT
The DNA here is from genome assembly GCA_932178445.1 of Andricus quercusramuli. NCBI lineage: Eukaryota > Metazoa > Arthropoda > Insecta > Hymenoptera > Cynipidae > Andricus > Andricus quercusramuli. Next base: position 40,641 of record CAKNXH010058371.1, on the reverse strand, counting down.
TGTGGCTCATCTTGAATACTTAAGTAAGAAGAGACGATGATGTTCTCTCCTTACACTTTGCCGACTTTTCTTTGCCAAAAAATAAAAGCGCATCACATCTCTGTTCGTATTGTGTGTCCATTTCAAGCGCCTCCTTGGTTGTTGCACCAAGCACTGGTTGTATTAGGCCATCTAATTGCGGAGGATGTGGTGGTGCTGGATCATCACCAGGTTGAGGAGGAACATCAATTGCCGCTGCTTGTTCGTGTGATGCGGCTTCCTCTAACTACTGTTCATTGCCGTTGTTTTTCCACGCCAAATCAACCTGTTGTTTAATCTGCATTGCTAGATCTTCTGAGATGTGTAGATTAGTCCTGATGTCCTTCACCTTAGCGACAAGATCTCTTAGTGCGACTTTCTCTATTTGAGGATACTTTGTGGCAAATTTCGTTCTAAAATGTTGTCCTTTTTTGGGTGAGGTTTCAAACTTCGCTTTTTCGTAATAGAGACGCATCAGTTCCTCATTCATTGTGGTATCCCACTTGATGCTCTCCCACGGTATTTCTCTTGAAGTGGTTGGCTGCAAATAGCTAACGCTAGCCAATGCATCCTCAGCAGACACAGTTGGTGTTTCACTGCTTACCGTATGTCGCAGATGTTCTTTCTGGCCAGCTGTTTGATTAGTGCGATCTGCCTGACCATCTCGCCGCTCACCATCACCACCGTCCCGCATGCTGTGGCCCCCAGAGGTGGCTCGAGGGGCACCCCGACGATCCACGGGTAGCGACAAGCATTTCAAAAATTTTTAAAAGACTCCATTATCATTTATGGGTTTTGGTGTTCCTCTTAGTCACTTTCCTCTTCGTTCTCTGCCTGCCTGGCATGGGAAACCCTGTCAGTAGCAATGCTATGGCCAACATAGCCGTCAAATTCATGAGAGGAAAGCTCAATCCCTACCGCGACGATAACGCGAGAACACATTATTATTATTTTATTTTGAGAAGTTGTAGGCTCCAGAAGCTAAGATCATGGTTCCTTAAAGAAACTAATCCCGAAGCTACTGGAACGTGTACGTTACCCAGTTCTGCTCCTTCTATCCTAGAAGGTAAGCAAGAGCGGGAAATTTACGCGTGATAACATCGGATAACACTGTTCCTTGGAGTCAGGTCTCTAGCCGCGGATGACCTTACGCGGCAGACTGGACAGTTGGAGATGAAGGTTTCAACTCTGGATACTCTTTTAAAGCTACCAATCTTTGTAGAGTGTTAAGAGAAACAGTTTTGATGGACCAGATGGAGTGATCCCAGAAGAACAGCCATTTGCATCCGGTATACGATGAAATGAGCCTGACGCTGGCTAGCCGGAATCTTGTTGAATTGGCTGATAAATGAAGCTTTCATACCTTCAAGACAGCCGAATATGAAAATTATAAGATGGACTTTGTAGCCTTGGTACTGCCTACTCAGCTCGAGAAGAAGTGCTTGATATTTCGCACGTTTTTCTCCCTTCTTTGCCGTGATATTACCATCGGCTGGTGCCGAGAATTCAATCACGTAATGATGTTATAAGTTAACCCGGGTTTTCATCGTATTCACGGAATAAGTCATGTGACTGATGTATAAGGATGTTAGAAGTTAATGTGCCGATGTCTGAAATCTTCAGCGCTGATGTTGTAGGTACAAAATTAGAAGCATAGTGTAGTTTGGAGTTCGTATTTTATAGCTGTTATCCATACAATCCCGACGCAACTGGAACGTGTACGTTATCCACTTCTGCTACTTCTCATCACAGGAGATAAGCAAGAGCCGGAAATTTACGCAAGAGGCTTCGTACAACACTATTCCTTGGAGTCCAGTCCCTAGCCGTGGATGACCTTACGCGGTAGACGGCACAGTAGCAGATGAAAGTCTCACCTCTGGATACTTTTTTAGAGCTACCAATCTTTGTAGAATATTATGAGGAGCAGTGTTGACGGACGGGATTTTGTGGAGTTGGCTGATAAATGAAGCTTTCATACCTGCAAAACAGCCGATTCTGAGAAATACAAGATGGACTTTGTAGCCTTGGTACAAAGTACCGAAGTTCCTCAACTCGAAGAGAAGTGCCTGATTTTGTGCCCATTTTTCTTTCTCCTTTGCCGTGATATTACCATCGGCTATTGCCGAGAATTCAATCACGTAAATTTGCTTGGTCTTCAGATCTTGGGGGACAATATCAGGCTTCGTAGCACTGATACGTTGAGTGGTGGAGAATAAGAAATATCAGCAGATCTTACACTGATCATTCTCAATAGACAACAAACGTGTTTTCTGCACTTTTGAACTCAGTTTTCTCAAGAACCTGACGTCGTATAAAGATTTTCTATTTGGATTTAGGGACCAAAATTTTGCGAGAAATGCCTACTATTGGTCCCAGTACATTTCATAAATTCTTTTTGTGGTCATGTGTTATTTAAGATACAGTTTAGTATGAAAATCTTAATGTCTCTCTGAAATGTTGTTCTAAAATGTTTTCTCACCACAGAAGAGACCGATTCAAGTGCTGAGCGTTATCGAGAGAGTGATCGAAGCAGCAACCTCTCGGATGTCAAAGCGGACATACGTGCAGCATCAAGTGTTAGTAATGCAGAAAGTGTCATAGCTCTTGATAGTGAAGGGGAAGGCAGTACGAGATGTATAAATGCTCTTGCTCTTGCCGGCCCGGTAGTAAATCCAATTGCAAGTTATCGTTACAGCGCAGATTATACTGAACCAACATTTCCACCAAAAAGTAACGTGAGTATACGCATTCTTAATTATTCAATTTCTTAATGGGGTTTCAAAATATATGAGTGTATACAATAGAGTGGTAACAGTCTTATTGATTCGCTCAATCAAGTAGTTAGTTATAAATGTTATTTTGAAAAATTGCTGGATTTTAGTGAGGAGACCTCACTAAAATGAAAAATTGGCTACTTGCTTTAGGTCAAAGATAACTTTTTCCGATAGTAGTGGCGCTTTACGAACGTTGCGACAATATCGGCGCATTGCCATTGCCACATTTGTCCATAGTTCAGTTTACCATAATCTCCAATAAATACACAATATCATGTATCTAGTTTCTTCTGGGAAATTTTAGTAATTTTATGGAAAAACTGAAACTGTGGACAATTGAATACCTACGGAATGAGGGTTCCTTTTCACGGGTTGCACTTTATAATTATTCTTTGAATTAATATGTCACTTTCAGTTTTTTATTTGTGAAACAAAATTGAGACAGGATAAAATTTTGGGATTAAATTTGACGATAAATAATAGTGACATTGTACTTCGCTTCTCCAAAATTTGTTCGTTCGCTTGGCGCGACTTGTGTCTAAGTTGCCAAGGCTCGAGATTTACTTTTTATAATGGAAGATTTGAAATTTTTGGACGCCAGCTCAGTCGAATCCCAACCGGCAAGGAAAACTTTTCTTTGAACTTGAATTAAGTGATAGAAAGCAGAGACTATGAAAGTTTTAGAGAGGCATAGCATTTTATGGATAAATTGGTACTTACATTTTGGTAATCAAGTGATTTCGACTTCTGAAATTTCCGTCGACAAATTCAGTAAATAATCCTATTCCTTTAAATCCTCGTCGATATTTCCAATACATAATTCAATCGGTGCCAATAGTATCGCTACTTCGTCGAATTTAATAATGAATAATGCAATGTCCGCAGATCGACTTCTTGTCAAGACAACAATATAAAATTTCTGCCATTAGATCGGGCGCCTGACGAAAAAGTGGCTCTATTCCGGCTTGCCTCGTGCTCGAGATCTCGGCAAAGCTATCGTGCGCGACCCACACGTAGGTCCCAAGACCCCGTGCCCAAACTTGAGCCGTGGGACAGTCAGAGACCTGACGTACCGACAAAATTCAAATTTAAACATTTATTAAAGACTTCACAATGAGTATTCGCATCTTGACGTCTACGGGTATGTTGGTCCTCGACGTGTTAAATTTATTGTTTTAGTTAATTTCCTGTCACACTCTCCCCTTCAAACCTTAACGCCAAGGTGATAATATGACAACTGTGATTCTGAAATGGAATAAGTGATTAATAATTATTATAAGGGATCGCTCAGTACTCAATCCATCCAATATGATTTGTAAGCAATTGAATTATCATGTCCCGTCAGTCAACTTTGGCGGCATAAAATCGACATATAATTTTCTAAATAGTATACCTCTGAAATCTCCTTAGCACTTATTTTGGTTCGGCAATCGCATTTATTAATCTAAATGGAATGCAGAACAATAGGAATTTTGGTCGAATTAAGATTCAATACCGGTCGATGGTGTCGCTAAATTTAGCAAAAGAACCACACCTCGATGAACTTAGTGCTAATAAAAATAAGATGAAATGATAAATCCGACAATGTGGAGAGAAGTGAAATTAAATATAACCTGACAGCACAATTACTGTCAAAACTAAATCTAAACTTTGGCGAACCGCTGATGATTACTTCGTGGACTCCTTTTTGTATTTAGTGGGGACGATGATCCTCACCTCCTCGCCGTCGTCCAGCTCTGGCCTCTCCTGCATGATTTTGTCGAGACTTTTGTCGACGAACCGCGATGTAACGGCTTTGACCGCTAGTTTTCTCTTTTCCTCCGAGAGTTAGATCGCACTCGGAGCTTTAGGGTTGGCTGGAACCGCCCCCTTGCCCAGGGCATTCTCCCTGATGAGGAATCGCCTCAACCTATTGGGGTAGTCCTCGGTGTCGGTAAATTTTGCCTTCACCCGTCTTTCGAGCTCTTGCTCCCCTTCACCGACGAGATCAGTTGGAGTTCACCACGGTCAGTTGGAATCATCCACGTTGGCCAGATTGCGTAATTCAACTTGAGCCAGTCGACCAGGCCTTGGTGTCGAACGTTGCAATCTGGACATTCCGGGCAATAAAGGGTCAGACCCCTTGAGCAGCCCGGGCATCTTTCTAGGGCCTGCTTCTGTTTGATCCCATGTGGATTGATGCAGTCGACAGTGTCGAATCCGTCTGCTCCGTAAACTCGGCAGAATCCAGACCGATATGGAACGCGGCATTCCTTAAAGTGTTGTTCCCTGGACTTACAATTGATGCAACTAGCGACGTGTTGTTTTCCGACGTATGAGACGAAAGTTTGGGTCCCACGGTCAACTTTGGTAGCCTCTAATTTTTTCACAAGAATCTCTTTTTTTCTTAATGATGTCTTTGAGCAGGATCTGACTGATGATTCGGCAATCCGCCAAATAAAGAGGCTGTTATTCGCCTCGCGGGTTGATGAGATGTGGAACACCCAGCTCCTTGAGAACGTCGTCGAAGCTCCGGATCTTGTCGAAAGGTAAAGGCTGGACCATTACTGACGGAGCAACCAATGCCTTGTGGTTTTCGGTCGATTTCAATTCCCTTACATGCACCTCGGATCTCCTGGTTGGCTGGTGTTTGAAACTCTATTTCGTCGAAGATTCTCCGCCTGCAATTGCGCGGGGGTGACCCTTGTTGACTTTGTCAGTTTCAACTCAGGCGGGGGCAAGTTTTGGATCTCGTCTAGGAGTCTCTGGGCTTCTCTGCTTACTGGCGATTCTCCTGACTCCGACGTAGGCTTTCTCAGATCGATCCCACTTGTCTGGGTGCGGAAACAAACTCGTTGTCCAAGAGCTTGTTTGCGTCCCATAGAGCCTTTTCTAGTGGCGTTGCTAGCTGGTCTGTCATATCCGGTCGTTAGGTGAAATCGAAGTTGACATCGACTGGAAGGTTGAATTGACTGAAGTCAATCTTCTCGGATGGTGAGAATTGAGTCTGCTCGACCTCGATCTGGAGTTTCAAATTTAGCATCTTCTGCTCCAGTTGGATTTATTGTCGTCTCAGCTATAGTATTCTTGCTGAAACTGGTGCAGGGGTGGAGGAGCCAGAGCGGGGTGTCGTAAACCCTGAAAATCTGACAGTCTTCGATTCGCCTAATGGAGGTCGATGGGGAGCTGGTGAGATCCTTGAATGAGTCGCGTTGAAAATATACATTACTTAACACGCAGCGTTCGACGTGGAATTTTTTAAATTTTTAAAAAAAAGCTGGTCCTGCAAATTTATGTGCCAACTTCGAGGAATATGCATCTGCCTTATTATTTAACTTTTTATTAGGGTAATAGACTTCAGTTCCCACCTTGATCTCTACTGATTCGACTCTATTCGAATTCACCCTGGCCAAACGTTTGTCAGAGTTTTTCTTAATCTGATTTTCTATTTTCTGACGTAATTCGTCAATTTTACTCATTCGCGCTGTCCATTCATCAATTGAGTCTTTGATGGTGGAGTTATCGATATCTTCACGATCGAAAACCATATCGAATGCTTTAACCACAGATTTACCAGTCCTATGTCGAACTGGGAATAACTCGATATACTTAGTGTACAAATCCTGAACGACAATCAAATTAGAATTTCCCCTTTTTGTTCGTGTTTGAGAGCCGATGGTATTGACGGATAACTGGGCCCAGGGTATTTGTAAGGGCCGCCCGGGTAGTCAGTTGTCCTTTTATAGGCCTTTGATTGTCTCTGACCTTGAAGCAAATTTCACAGTCCTCGTCGAAGGACTTAACATCCAGGGTCATACCTGGCTAATAATAATTTTGGCGTATCTGTCCAATGTTTTATCGCGACCCAGATGTCCTGCTTGTGGAATATCGTGCTTTTTTCGAAGGATGGTCATGATGTCACAAGGTTTGACTACCTTTTTCCATGGGGTTTCTTCATCAATCATAGCTTTTTCGTAATCAGGACGATAATAGAACAGTTCGTCGCTCTCGATCTTCCATTCCGAGAATCTATCGGGTTGACCCTTGACGAGATTGAATTCGGTCTGATACCAGTCCTGATCACAAATCGTGTTCAATTGAATTCGCTCCTGGATGGTTTCTTCGATGGCCTTTACGCACCCATTCGGATCAACATCGACGCTGCACATGCGCGAGAGTGTGTCAGGAACCTCATTTGTGGTACCACGTCGATGTTCGACTGTTTTGTCGTGCTGATAAAGATAGATTGCCCATCTGGCAAGGCGACGTAAGGGATTTTTCAACCCATGAAGCCACTGCGATGCCTGATGATCGGTTACGACCTTGAACAGCATACCTTCCAAATAGCACCTCAATTTTTCGACGGACCAAACCACGGCAAGACACTCTTTTTCCGAGGTTGTATCAGACAAATCCGCACCTCTCAATGGTCGACTTTAAACCTCAACCAAGTTTTCAATTCCCGTTTCCGGATCCCTTCGGATGAGAATCGCACCCAAGCTGAAGTCGCTACCATTGGTATAAAAAATGAAGGGTGTCCAGGAATTGGGACGTACATCCGAGGAGCCTCGATAAGGGCTTTCTTGACGTCGTCAAATGCCTTCTGTTCAACCTCGGTCCACCTCCAAAGAACCTTTGGACTTGTCAACTTGTTCAATGGTCCCTGAATTCTGGCCAAATTTTTCAGATGCCTGTGATACCAATTTACGAGACCATTAAACTGTCGCAATTGAATCCGATCCCTCGGGACTGGAAAATCGATTATTGGTTGGATTTTTCCGGGATTCGGTCTCATGCCGAATTCATCGACGAGATACTCAAGATATTCCACTTCCCAGCAGGGCATAACCTAAATCAATCGGCAAAGTCAATTTCGATTTAAATTTAACCGATCTGAAGAATTTCCAATTCAATCGACAATTCATCAAATTCGAGCCCGGAAATAATAAGCAGGACAGGGCCTGAAGGTATTTTGAACCTGTTCAATAATAATCAACCCCGCTGGTGAATCAGGGTGAGACCCACTATCAACAAACCTGTAAAACAATTCAATCAATGGATCAAAACAAATTCGAGCTTATTTATTCAAACGAAAAATCAGAACAGGGTCTGACTTTCATTCAATTATTATGTTTGGCACCGTAAATTCGGGACAAATAATCGATCAATCATTGGTTAATGAGATGTCTTTTAATTTTCATTTAGTTAATCAGAAAGAAATCGATCCTTTTTCAATTCGACAAAGAATCAGAATAAAATCTGATTTCCATTGCATTAATTTTCTGGATCACAACAAGATCTGATCTTTACATGACTTTATAACTCGATTCTAGTCGATTAATTTTCTCGATATCAGGGCAAGACCTAATTCCGACAGTTTCTTCTAATAATTTTTTATTTAATTAAAGAGGTCGAAAAATAGGGCAAGACCTTTGCTAGTCGACAACAATCAGTTTATTTTCAACACTCTATTGATTTAAATTTTATAACCAAATTCAATATTTAATAATCAGATATTATCTAAATTTATATATTCTACGACAATATATAATTCGTATCAGATTTATATGGCAAGACATAACATCTGATATTTAACTTAGAATTCAATTTTATATCTTTTGTCGTTAATGAAAACAAGGGAAAGACTGGAAATCGGTAAACAACACAAAATACTTTTAAACAATTAAATATTGAACAGTTAAACAAGATCCTTCCATTCAAGTTAAGACAATCAGATAAATAAATGCTCAGGGCATGACCTAAACGTCGAAGCTGACACATTTATTTCATATTTAGAATTTTCAGTATTTCGTCTTATTCGACGAACAAGTATAAATCTTCAAGCCTATATTTGACTTGAACTCGTACACTCGAATCAAGTATATAATAACCAATCAAATTCACTAGGCGATTTACACATAAATTCTCATAACCTGGGAATGTCAAATTAATTTCAATTAATATAATTTCAAATATTATTTTCACAATTTATTTAATTTTCTACATTAATTTCATGTACTATATAAAGCGGCGAAAGACTCAAAATAATAACTACAAGGAAACGATGCGAGAAATAACCTTAGTAGAGTCGAAGCCTGTGTTTACAAACACGCTCCGATTGTACGGTCGCCGAGAGAAGCATGACGCATGCACGCACACAAAGCTTTAATTTCTAGAGAGATAAGTAATATTTACATTCCGACGTTATGAATCTACGAAAGAAATTAAATTTTATACAATTTTCGTTGAAATTACCCAACTCGCCCCACGTTGAGCACCAAATGAGTCAGGATAAAATTTTTGAATTAAATTTGACGATAAATAATAGTGAGATTGTACTTTCCTTCTCCAAAATTTGTCCGTTCACTTGGCGCGACTTGGGTGAAAGTTGCCAAGGCTCGAGATTTACTTTTTATAATAGAAGATGTGAAATATTTTTGGACGCCAGCTCAGTCGAATCCCAGCCGGCAAGGAAAACTTTTCTTTGAACTTAAATTAAGTGATAGAAAGCAGAGACTAAGAAAGTTTTAAGGGGATTTCATTGGGAAGACCCAATAATAACTAGAAAATCCACAAAAGTTCCAGAGGTATATGATTTTATGGATGACTTGGTATTTCAATTTTGGTAATCAAGCGATTTCGACTGCTCAAATTTCCGTCTACAAATTCAGTGAATAACCCTGTTCCTTTAAATCCTCGTGGATATTTCCAATATATAATTCATTCGGTTCCAATAGTGTCCCTACTTCGTCGAATTAGCAATGAATAACGCAATGTCTGCAGATCGACTTCTCGTCAAGACCACAATATAAAATTTCTACCACTCGGTCGGGATACTTCAAAATATCTTAAGCAAAGAATTATTTTTCTTAAAATTCGTTCATTGTGTCATTAATTGCTGAAAAGAATAAATTTTCTCGATTTGCAGAGAAAAAATTTTTTAAACAAACAAAAATTGTTTAAATAAATAAAAATTATTTTAAAAATTGCTAAATATTCTGTACAAAACAAATATTACTCTTAAATTCCTTTAATTGTGTCATTAATTCCAGAAAGTAATAATTTAAGCTTTACAAGGGGCAAAAATTGTTTAAACAAATCAAAATTGTTTAAATAATGACCAAGCATCCTTCAAAAATGTATTGCTTTCAACATTCTTTAACTGTGTCATTATTTTCAAAAAATAATAACGTTTTACGATTTACAGGGGAAAAAATTGTTTAAACAATTTAAAATATACTTTAAAACTCGTCACTTATCGATTAAAAATAATTCATGCTGTAATTTTTTTTTTAGATACCGTCTTTAGCATGAATTTGATAGAAAACTGCTATGTTGCATTTTTTGGGGCATTTTCCGGGTATAATTAAAGGGGTTCATGTGTGTCAGAATTAAAAGCGATTAGGTGGAAATTATTCCTTAAATACTCCTCAAGAGGTGACAATACTTTAATTGACAAAAATGTATAACAAGTACTTCTTTTTTCCATTTTTTTGAAAATCGAGCTTTCCCCATTTAAAACCCCATGTTAATTTCAAAAGCCCGGAGGCACGGGTTAACGTTGAGAAAAGAAATAACGGAATTTCAGGACACAAACTTTTTAGAAAATTTTTTTTTTCATCACATTTTTATAGCCTGCAGAAACTAAAAAAAGTAGGTGTAAAATTTTGTTTGTGAAAAAGTTGGCCATTTGCAGAGATTTCAAATTTTCAAAAACCCCTGTCTCCTGACCTATCCAATGTGATCATAATTAAAGCGATATTTCACTTTTTTTCTTTTATGCAATCGAAATTGACTAAGCCTTACCACAAAGTCGACCGTGACATATTTGCAGTGGCGCGGAAAACGACGCTCCAAAGTCGCGGGTGTGGAAACAATTTTTTTTGAACATCATTTCTTTGGATTCGAAAAATGTATCAATAAACAGCAAATCCCCGTTTCCAGTTATCATGTGTAGTTTCTGTGCAGTAAATCAAAAATAGTTTAGAAATCGTAGCTCGAAACCGGATTCTACTTTAAAATTGCAGTTAGAATGTCGCGGAGTAATTGCAATAGTTTTATTTCGCAGCATTACAATTTTTTAGCAGTACAATACCTGCCACGAACGTCGGCTGAAGACGACTTCAAGCACATCGGACATCGACAATAGCTCAAGTGGCATGTACTTAATCGCTTAACGATGCGCTTGAAGTCGCCTTCAGCAGACGTTGATGACAGGTATTGAACTTTAAAAAAATTTCAACGCTGCAAAATAAAACTATTGCAATTACTCCATGAGCTTCTAACCGCAATTTCAACGTAGAATCATAATTGAAACAATTTAAATGTTCAGCTTGCTGTTTTTTCAGTTTTTTGCAAGTCAGGGAAAGGATATTATGTGAATATTATAAGGATACGCTGTAGTGTATCCGTTTCATTCACCTGGTCCACTAGGGATGACTCTGGAACGAACCACCTATTCCGGCTCGCAAGTTCTGTTTACGCATTTACTAGTTTGGCATTCAACACTGTCTGCCTATAATCGCCATATTTTATCAAAAAATATATAGTCTTTCATGCCGATATCACATGAAAAAGTCCCTAACGAAAATTATAACGACATATCATATGAAATTTGAAAGAAATTTTTGCTCAGTGCAGGCTCATGTAAGGATTTCCTCGGCCTGAATGTTCCTGTACAAGTTCGGGTCTCAATTTCTTATGCTGACCATGTAACTTTTCTTGCACCAAATATAGTCCTGGTTCAGGCAAATGAACTCATACCAGTAAAGTTATGGTTTCCCGTACAAGGTTTTCCAGCATGAATACTCTTCTTTTCCCGGCATTTTCTATTCTGCACATAGAAACCGAATTTGGGCGAGCTACTTGCCCACGTGATAGAGCTGCCACGCCAAGTGCGTCACGCGCTGCTCTTTCGCTGCTTGGTGCGGATCCTCTCTCTTGTTGAGCACGCTGTGTGCCCACATTGAATCAGCTGTAGCCAAAAGAGACAAATTTCAGGAATCTTTTTATCATATCTACATTTGTATACTGACGTATACTTTTAAGGTTTTTGAAACATTGTATTACATACCATCGATTTATAAATAAAAGTTTATTTTGCACCTGATGTTAAAAATTCTTTATCCTTCATTCATAAAAAAGACAAAAGAAGTACTGTGAGGGACTGTTGTTAAACATAAACATAATGATCATTAATTAATTTTGATAATACATTATTATTATTAACGAAGTATCTAGGCACACGGAAAATATTTGGTATAACGCTCACCGTATTTCGGTGAACCTATTAGGCGTCCTTTCCAGTTTCTCCTGGGCACACAGAAAATACGCTTACCGAATTTCGGCAAATCTATAAATACGGACTTTTATTAACAAATTATAAAAATTATTTTTTCACAAAAAAATGTCTGTGAATGGCTTTGTGATGTCATTCAACCGAAAAGGTTTTTTGTCAGCTAATATTTTTAATTGTTCTCAACAAATTGTTTTGACAACTGTCTATGTGTTTCATTTAATAATAACAATTAGAATTATTGATATAATTTCCAGCATAAAATCGGTCGCAGCAAGTTTTATAAAAAAAAACAACTTGTTAATAAAAATTGAAATTGTTGAATTAGACTGAAACTATTTTATAAAATAGGTAGGCAACATCATAAAGGCATTCGCAGAATATTTGAAAAAAAAAATTCCTGTAAAAATAGACGAATATAACACAATTGTTTATACAATTTCTTATGAAAAATGAAATTTTCCATTTCGAATTAAACTTTCGGGCTTAAAAAGCTTGAAGTCATTCACAGCAACTTTGTGTAAACAATTTTTTTCATCTCTAAAAATGTACGACTATAAAACAATTATTTGTATGATTCTTAAATAAAAATCATGATTTTTTATGATCAAATATTTTTTGAACTTTAAATAACATTGTCAAATATACCAGTTCCCGTTAGATCACTGAAGTTAAGCAGTGTTGGGCGCGGCTAGTACTTGGATGGGTGACCGTTCGGGATAATACTACTTCGTTGCTGTTAGCGGTCGTGGGTGTGGTGAGCCCACACTTGTAGTTATTTACTACAAGAAACTATCCACCTAGACACGATACGTTTTAATATATTAAAATTATAATACATTTTTTTACTTATATTTGTGCTTATAATGAACGATTATCTACTGCAGAATTTTTATCTATTGTAGGGTCTTCTACGCTAACCTACCTCATATGCGCGCATTGAGAGCCGAAACGTTGAGAATAAAAACTATGTTTTTTAACAACTATAATCGTTTTTTCTGTTTGTTTCAATTGGATCATAAGACCGAAGAAAGAAAATCTTAATAAATTTTGAAATTATATCAACGGTCGGAGAAACAGGAGAAACAATTCGCAGTCTTGCCCCAAAAGGTTGGTTTAGAGAATTATATTTGTCATGGTCAGTAGCGTTTTGGAAGGATGGGTTACTTGGCGTTTATTGCGTATATTGCCGTAAAAAATCTTAATTCCAGTACATATTCAAAATCACACAAATCAATTTTAATTAAATAATTTACATTATAAAGTTTTGCCTATATTTCAAAAACTAAATTGATATTCCAAAATCAATGCTTAAATTGTGAAGTTATTCTTTTTTGACTCTACGTAATTTAACGACAGGTAATAACAGATTTTTTTATGATACTCAGTAGGTTGTTTGTATTTTAGTTTAAATTTATCATAGATAACACTATTTATTTCAGAGAAGAAAACTTTCCTGATGAAGGCCCACATTGAGAGCCGAAACGTTGAGAATAAAAACAAAGTTTTTTAACAACTATAATCGTTTTTTCTGTTTTTTTAATTAGACCATAAGACCAAAGAAAGAAAATCTTATTAAATTTTGAAATTATATCAACGGTCGAAGAAAAAGGATAAACAACTTGGAGTCTCGTTCCAAAATGTTGGTTAAGATAATTATATACAATATTTTATCGGCATGGAAAATAATCTAAAAATATTTCACAATGTTATTTAAAGTTAAAAAAATATTTTAACATGAAAATTTATGATTTTTATTAACAAATTATACAAATGATTGTTTTATAGTCGTATCTTTATAGAAATGAAAACAATTTTTTACCCAAAGTTTGCTGGGAATGACTTCAAGCTTTTTTAGCCCGAAAGTTTTATTCTAAGTAAAAAATATCATTTTCCATAACAAATTGTATAAACAATTGTGTTATATTCGTCTATTTTTACATACAAAAATTATTTTGTTTTTTAAAAACATTCTGCGAATGCCTTTATGATGTTGCCTGCCTATTTTATAAAACAGTTTCAGTCTAATTCAACAATTTCAATTTTTATTAACAAGTTGTATAAACGATTGCGTGATAGTCGTGTATAAGATATGTCGCTTTTTATTATAAAACTTGCTGCGACCGATTTTATGCTGGAAATTATATCAATAATTCTAATTGTTATCATTAAATGACACACATAGACAGTTGTTAAAACAATTGGTTTAGAACAATTAAAACTATCAGCTTTTTTGTCAAAAAATCATTTTTATAATTTGTTAATGAAAGTCCGTGTCTATAGGCTCACCGTAATTCAGTGAACATTTAAGAAATAGTTTTGGTGTGCGCAGGAGAAACTGGAAAGGATGCCTAATAGGTTCGTCGAAATACGGTGAACAATATACCAAATATTTTCGGTGTGCCTAGACACTTCGTTAATAATTATCATGTATGTTTATCTTCAACAACAGTCATTCACAGTACTTACTATGTCTTTTTTTTAAATAAAGGATAACGAATTTTTAACATTAGGTATAAAATAAACTTTTATTTATAAATCGATGGTATATAATACAATGCTTCGAAAACCTTAAAAGTAAAAAGGTTCCTGAAACGTGTTCCAAAATCCGGATAAAAATAAGAGACATTTTTTGTGGTTGATTATCAAAGAATCTATTCAGATTATTACATTTTCGAAATAACAAAATATATAATCCAAAGAACAATACATTTCTAAATGGCTTTCTTATGAATAATTTTATGTACCGAAATAGTGAACGAAAAATGTAACAGTTCATATTTCGAGCAAACAAGATTGTGATTTTAAATCAAAAACAGTTAAATCCTCGACCAAAAAAGATTAACATTTTTCGCCAAATAAATATGAAATTTTTAACTTATAGGTTATAGCTTATAGGTTATGTACACACACCTATTCACAAATGCAAGTTTATATATTGATAAATTACTTACATATGAGGTCATCGCGTAGATGCGAGAAGTTATTCTTCTCTAAGAAGTCATCCATGATTAAAAGTTCACTTGTAAAAATAAAATAAGCACGAACATTTACGACAAACGGTTTGTCGCATTAAACAAACTCCACGCGAAACTCGGTTTAGGGATGCATTTCTCCCGTCTAAAGGGAGCGTTACTGTACCAACAGTAACGACGTATTTGGTGTTGTAGCTCTATCACGTATTCTACTGACTGCTAAATGTTTAAGACGTTAGTGCATCTTGCGTGCACATTTCCTGTAGCCGAAATAACAATAGGATGAAAAGATGCTTGTTTGACATTCCTTCATATAGTATTTACTTCATGACTCAGCGCGCTATACTTATGAAACTTGGTTGTATAGCTCGCCTGCCAATTCCGATTGAATAGATAAGCAGTTTTCTTTTTACCCAGGCTGGGTCAACTACGTGGGGGAAAAATGGTGCCGTTTTTAGCGCTATCTGTGTCGGGCGGCGAAACTAAGTCAGCGTCAATGTATTTGTGCACATGTACATGCATATATTGCTCTTGTGTGCGTCAGTATTTTATTATTTTAAGTAAAAAGGAGATAATAAATGCAAAATGAAGCAAATGAATAACATGAAATGATGAATGATAGTTCATTTTAATTTCAATCCTTATTTAAGATTTTTCACTTGCTTTAATTTGCATTCATTTGAAATAAATGCATGACACTGCATGTTGCATGAAACTGGAACACTGTTTTCAACTGTTTTGAACAACTGTCAAACACTTTTGCAATATGGCCGCAATGTATGCGGTATTACCTCCCTCTGCACCCCGCACTCCGATTTCAGAAATGCGCGAACGCCATCTGTGTCGGGCAGTGAACTATTTCTGTACCCCTTTCTGCCTCTCGGACCGCGCGCCCTAGTTCGTTACGTTGCCGTTTTTGCCCATAGGAGTTGACCCAGCCTGTTTTTACCTTTTTCCCCCGCATCACGATGTCGGGTCGATTGGCTCAGATATAATGATGCGTCAGGATAGTAGCATCCCAATATAAGATGTAATTTTCGTTTTCTAAAACGGGCACTGGAATGTTTCTATAGAAAGGAATCCATTCTTTCAAGAGTCCAAGGCTTAGGACAAGTTTTTGATGTATAATGCCCGCCGCATCATTATGTCTGTGCGTATATTTTCTCTGAGTCATTACGCAACAACTGTCAATAATGTGCCTGATGGATTCTCTGGTATCTCAAGGTAATCGGTACTGGTCAACTGCGTCATGATGTAACACGTGTTTGCGATAATATCTAGTGCTAACAACCCTATCATGAATCGCAATGAAGAATCCTTCCGTTTCTGGAAACAGGAGGTACTTTTTCAGCCAAATATTGAATGCCTTGCTAGCCACATCGTGCTGATCTAACGTTTTAGGGTGCTCGCCGTGAATAGATATTTGTCTCCATTGCGTTTCTGATCCCGCCATTGCTTCTGCCCTGATAACAGAGGCCGACAAAAATGACATCATTTTTGTACCCAAAAAACGGACTGTGTGACCCTGAAGCATTTTGGTATCCTAAAACTGAATCGGTTATCCAAATTTCCCATATACGTCAGGTTTTTGAGATACCCTAACCTGAAAGTGCAAAAATGGCTATTGTTTGCCATATTCGAGGCAATATAACACGATCAGCAGTTTGTTTTACTAAGAACTGATATTGCCATTGTTAAGTACTCCTTCTTATCTTCCATTTCCATTGTTGATCATCCCGAACCAGTTTTTTTTCTCCGAGATATGACACACTAACCATTCAGTTTCTCTTCGCCCTGCATTGTTTCACAATGCATTGTGGAACTGAAATGGTTAATGTGTGATATCTCAGAGAAAACAAACGGTTCAAGATGATCAAAAATGAAAATGGAAGATAAGAAAGAGTACTAAACGATCGCTTTAGAAGTTTTTAGAAAAAAAAAATTGCTGATCGTGTTATATTGCCTCAAATATGGCTAACAAAAGTCATTTTTGCACTTTTAGGTTAGGATATCTCAAAAACCTGACGTGTAGGAAAAATTTGCATAACGGATTCGGTTTTAGGATACCAAAATCCTTCGGGGTCACATAGTCCGGTCATTGAGTTTAAATTTGTTCGGCCTGTGTAATGAAGGCCTCCTCCGAAGACAAATTAAGGGACGTGTATTCGAGATCCGCTTTACAGATGTTGTTGTAAAACGCAACATCTCGCTTGCTGTTAAAACAGTCTCGCGGCTGTAAAATTTGTGACTTACACCATTTCTCGGAATCTACGACCCTTTCAAACGCGGAATTAATGTGGTGCGTTCGGTGCTTTATCATTTGTACTCAGATGGTTCTGCTTAACCTTTCAAGATCGGTGTTCGACCATTTGATGAGCCAAAAGGAGTACGTGAGGACAGGGATGGCATAGGTATTGATTGCCCTGATCTTGTTTGCCGAGTTCAGAGAACTCTACAGAACCAATCTCAGTCTTGTAGTGAAGGCAGTCGTTAGGCTTTTCTTAACTATCGTATGCTGATTACCCTGAGATGCAAGAATACCCAGGTATCATGGAACCAAACGTAGTGCATATTCTTATTAGCATTAGCTCCGTGTTCTCAAGAAAAATACATAGATGTTTCGCAACTATGGTCTGCAATAAGTGTTGATACTTTCGAAGGCACAATAGAATCAGATTTAAAGTTAGCGAATATCTTAGTTGGTATTATGACACACAGCAGTGCTCATCTATACAGTTGGTCTGTTCAAACTTCGCACTTTCATAATAGAGACGCATCAATTCCTCATTCATTGTGGTATCCCACTTGATGCTCTCCCATGGTATTTCTGTTGAGGTGGTTGGCTGCAAATTGCTAACGCTAGTCAAAGCATCCTCAGCAGGCACAGTTGATGTTCCACTGTTTACCGTATGTCGCAGATGTTCTGGCTGGCTAGCTGTTTTATTAGTTTGATCCGCCTGACCATAAGTCGCATAAGAGAATCTGGGCCATTTAGAACTGAGCAGGCGGTAGCCAGAATCGTTCTCCGATAAAGACACTCCAAGTTCAGCAAACCTCTACCCCTTTATCTCGAGGGAGGTATATTCGAGGTACGGAAGATCTAGAATGATGACTTCGATTGATTGTTATCATCTTGCGTGTGCTTCGGTCAAGTTCCTTCAACTTATCGACGTTCCATTTTACTGCACCAAGCATGTAGAGCAGTAAATAAACGGCCAGCATATTGGTCGCCTGGATCTTATCCTTCCCAGATAGTTCGGAAGCCCAAATTTTTATGCGAATTTGGCTATACGTTTTTTGAAGGGCCGTTTTTGCCACACGCGCAGCTTGGGTTTCCCCTTCCGGTATTCCAAGATATGCATATGTCTCTTCATTGGCTCATGCCAATCGCCTTAGAGTACCTATTTACCGCCGCCACAAAGATGTCAAGGTCCTCTTTTGAAGAGGCAAAGAGTGTACGGTCGTTCATATATGAAAGGTGAATGATTTTTTTTCTTCTATTCGGTGGGCCACATAGATAGCCAGTGCAATAGCCTGTTATAGGTGTCATAGCTGCTAGTTACGTTTCTATTGTCAGATGTTATGACAAATCTTGTTCGCCACAAGAATGTAAGGTCTTTCATGCATCTCACTATTCCTGGGTAATACACCTGTCTATTAACAGGTTCTCCCTGCAACCTGCCTGCACTCTCTTGCATCCACGCTGTTCCACTATTGCACTCCATACGAGCTCATTAGATGTTAATCAGTATTGTGCGTCCTTCCACTAATCACTGCGGGAGGGGTATTTCTTCGTTTTGGAAAGTAGTAAATATACGAGCCAGATATTGGTGCGTAGAAGTGAACTTCTTCACCAAAACTTGTTCATTTTATCTGGCCCTGGTGCCGAAAAGTTCTTAGTTCTAGCGATAGCTTTCTTCGCTTCTTCAGAAGTAATTGGTAGACAGTCCGCTTCTGGGCGATGCAACCGTTGCCTTTGATAAAACTTATGAAAGAGTGATATATTTGAAGCGTCTTCATTTAGCTGATATGTATCTGAATATACCTGCTCCCAGAAGACTTGAATATCTCCTCGATTAGGTGGATTTTCAGCGGCGCATGACGTTTCATTGAACAGATGGGAAGGATGAGTAGAAAAGGTAGAATTTTCCTGAATCCACTTTACCCGCCGTTCAAGGCGCTCTTTGGCTGTTAAAAGAGCTCTTTTTTCGCGTCCAGTGCTGCTCGATGGCCAACAGTTCACACTTGTTCAGTGTGTGATTTGCTTTTCTTATTTTTGGAGCAAGTGCCCTAACTTTTGAAGTGAATTTGTCATTTGATGTTATGTAGCTAATCACGCACATAACATTTTATGCATGTTGTCTGGCTGTTCCAATTTTAAACTGAAGCTCTGTAATACACTCACAAGTCTTACTTAGGCTGGAGGATGTCGCTCTTCTTCTTGCTGATGAAGAGCTGCAATCCTTTTCGGCGACTAGTTCGTTGTCGAATTCTCGGCAGCAGTTTCCATAAACACCACGGACAAGGAGAAACAAGACGAAGACCTTATTCGGGAATTTTCACGGTTTAACCTCAAGTATTCTGTTCATCTGGTCGTCGTTATCATCGGTGCTGTCGGAGATGCCAAGTCTTCACTGGTTCATAGCCTGAAGATCATCTCCGCGTGTCAACAAAATGTCAAGGCGCTTACAGATCGTCCTTGGGTGGCTCCGTTTCTTAAAAAAACACGCGGCTTTGGTCTGGCCATTTCTTTCAGTAAGACAAGGTTACGGTTGAAACTGTACTACGATTTTGCGCGGGTGTAACTTTCTGATATGGCACCCACTTCCGGTGAAATGTCGCGGTTATCTTTATGGCGCGAGATGAATCGACTCGTTCGAACTTCGAGTTTTTTGCTCAGGCCCATAAAAAAAGCTCACAGGAAGTATTGCATACAGCAATATGACTTTCATACAGTGGAATAAAAGGAAAAAGTTGATTTATTTTCATCAAACTGCAATAAAATAAGATAAGCTATTGAATCATATTTTTTCTCATGAATTCGATATTTTTTACAGGATGGAAGCAATAATAATGGGTATGTCCCATATGTGGATTACACGCGGGATTATTTGCCACCAACTACTCCAGGAATAGGGTCTTCTCGTGAATCTCTTAGTCGCATTCCTTTAAGTGGAATATTAGGATCTAAGAAAATAGGATTCAGTTCTTCTAACCTAGAATCGACCCCAGCGCAAACGACAATAATTGACCCTCGTTATTCTGCTACCTACGGCAATCCTTACCTCAGGTAAGTTTAATGTCAGTTTTTATTTCATTACCTGGAATTCAAAAGGTTAAATCACTCAACATTGTGGACACATTCAAGGTTGCATCAAATGTGACGTGAGCCGAAGAAAGGGGGCTTACTCTAAAAAAATCGAAATCGAGGTTTTTACACCTTTCGATAGTTTTTGAGTTGATCTTTTCAATGAAACCATCGAAAAAAATGTCCGAGCGTTATTATTACTAATAATTGAGTTGTTAGGTACCCGAGAAATCGGGCTTCCGCTCGAGAGCTCGAGATCCCGTGAAACACCTCCCACCACTCGGCACTACATCTCCGCGTCTCATCTATACCCCGTCTGTGAGCCACGTCTACGACCTATCTCTTTTCTCGTCTCTCGTTCTTTTTTCTATAGTCAAAATAGGCAAAGGGCGTATACCAAATTTCAAATATTTTCAATAATATTTAACTGATTTCTTACGATTCATGTTTTAAAACATAATTGAATTTGGCGATAGGGAGAAAAGGAAAACGCGGCAACGGCGCCGCTATATGCGTGAGAATGTAGTGGTAAGTGGATAGGGAAAATTTCGTGAGTCTTCCCTCTCTCCTGAAAGTCGCGTCTATCTGGTCGACTTCGACCGCTCCGCCCTGATAAATCTCACTTTTCAGAGTAAGCCCCCTTTCTTCGACGCATGTCATAAATTATAACTGTAACAGTTTTTTAGAGCAGTCATTCCATGTCAAATCATTCAATTGGAAAATAAAAATTTGAGGCCTTGCATGCAAAATCAGATATACAAATATTTCGCTGTAATATATAATATGACATCATTTTTTTTTTATTTTTCTAAAATGAAAAAGAAGGCCGCTGAAGATTACATGAGGTTTTTTTGTAGATCATATTATTGTGGATACATATGTTTTAATTTTTTTTTAATTAAATTTTTTTATAAAGAATGTATAGCCTTGCTAAAATACATAAAACCAATTATCTTTGAAGATCTGTTTTTAGTACTATTAACTCTCCTACATACATCATGGCGAATGTCTCAAACAATATCTTAAACTCTGCTCTACCGAACGCTAAATCTTTTATTAAGAACGTTATTTAGTGAAAACGAAAACTTGAAAAAATTATTATTTCTTCTGACCACATTATGATCTTACTTAATGTAACTTCTCTTTTCACTTAGGTTCCTTCAAATCTTGTTCTTAACAGTATTGATAGAAGATAGTCTTATAGTGAGCCTTATCTTTAGACAAGTTTAAAGAGGGCATAGTATTCCTAAAACATAATACCTACTTCCAATTTAACAAAAAATAGACACAAAAATTCGGAACCCCCGATAGGTTCTCCTATTTCAGATAATTTAGCCATCATGGTAATGCAAGACTTAGAGTTTGAAATTTTTAATAAACTCGATTCCTCAATTATCAGTTATTTTAGCTATGTTAATCACACCTTTTCAATTATTCCTAAAGATCAGATTGAAAAAACTACGGTCCAAACTTTCAACTCTTTTCACAAAAGATTAAAATTTTACATGAAATTGAAAACAATAATACTTTCTCAATATTAACTTTCTCAATATTAACATTATCTTCTTTATTCATAATGTGTCCCCTAAGGGTTTACAGGACTTCCATTTCTTACAACACCTCCTTTTACATGTTCCATAAAATATTATCCTTACTATTTACAGTTATTTACACCTATTTACAAAAAATTTCATATCTATACCCTTATTTCTACTCTTTGACGGTAGCACAATTTGGGACGTGTTAGCGAACGAGTGAGCGAATGATCAAGAGTCAGAGTGTAAACGAGAGAGTGAGAGGGGGGGGGTGGAGCTAAGTCAGGGGTTTTGTTTGGAAAATGTTTCTCATAAAAAACCACGTGTTTTTCTAGGAGGGGGTGGGGTATGGAAGAAGCTACGATAGACGTCATGGGGGGAGGGAGGGGCTCAAGAGTGAGCAAAATCTGGCTACGTGGCTTATGGACATTCCCTAAATGGAGTATTAGAGTATTAAGTGGATGGAATGAGAATTGTAAACAGAGGAAGAAGGAAGTGAAAAGGGAATTAAGAAAATGGAGAAAAGGGACAAGTAGTGGAGAAGAATATAGGAGAAAAAAGGAGTATACTGAGTCTTGTGATAAAAGTAACAGGAGGAAAATAATAGCTTTGAAGAAAAAGCGGAAAAGGCTAGGACTGAAGAAGAGGTTTGGAATGTGATAAATAGACAGAGAGAAGAAGGAAAAGAGTAACCCAGGATATTAAGATGGTAGAATGGAGAAAATATTTTATGGAATTACTAGGAGGGGTAGAGAGGAAAGTTAGGAAAGTAGGAAAAGATGGTAGGGAAACAGATGAGGAGTAGAATAACCAAGGGAGCAAATAGTCAAGGTATTAGGGATGATTAAAGGTGGAAAGACACCTGATATAGATGAGATTCCAAATGAAGTATGGAAATATGGGGGGAAAGAATGAAAGAAATGGGCATGGATAATGTGCAATAGAGTATGGAGAGGAGAGGGGTGGCCAGAGTTATGGAAAGAAGGTTAAGTGATACCACTAGCAAAGAAAGGCAAAGGGGGGAGATTAAAGATTATAGAGGTGTGACACTAATGCCGACTCTGTATAAAGTATATGTGACTGTTTTAATGGAGAGGATAAAAAAAGTAGTTGTGGAGAAAAAGATGGAGCCAGCGAATCAGGCAGGGTTTAGAAAAGGGATGGGGTAATGGACAATATATATTTTCTGAACTATTTATTCAATAAGAGAATTAAGAAGGAGAAAGGGGCAATGATAGCAATGTTCGTGAAAAGCGGCATTTGACTCATTAGACCGAGGCGAGATAGAAAAAATTATGGTGAAAAAGAGGATACGAGAGGGATTAATAAAGAGAGTGTCATAAATTTTTAGAGAGACAAAAAGCAAGGTAAAGGTAGGAGAGCCAGTAGGAGATAGATTCTGGTTGGTGAGAGGAGTGAGGCAAGGATGTCCTCTGAGCCCACTTTTATTTAATATATTAATATCAGACTTGGAGGAAGAAATGAAGAGAAAAAACTGGGGAGGAGTTAGGATAGTAAACGAAAAGATATATACACTGGCATACGCAGACGATGTAGTGTTTATGGCAGAGGACGAAGAAGGGATGGCGGGCTCAATTACAGGATTACAGAAATACTTAGATGGAAAAAAGTCGAATTCAAATGTAGAAAAACAAAGATAATGAGGTTTAGAAGAGGAGGGGGAAGAAAGAAAGAATGGACGGGGAGTTGGAAGGGAATAAAATGCAAGCGTAAAGATTTGTAAGTAATGGTTATGTAAAGCATAAGTAAATGAAGGTGCCTTTGCGTTATCGTCCCTCTCCCTCTCCCTCTCCCTCTTCCTCTTCCTCTCCATCTCCCTCTCTCTCCCCCCCCTCTCTCTCTCATATTATCTTTTTCTGAACAACGTTTCACAAAAGATGGATGTCAAAATTAAACAGCTTAACAACAGAAATAAGATTCCTAATTTTACTAACGTGGCGGAAAAATAATTTGACTAAAACCATGTGGTTTTGGTAATTGCAGCGAGAATAGGTGATTTGGAGGTTAGGTTAGGAATGATTATCCCATTGCGACATAGTGCCAGAGCATCCAGAGGAAAGTTTCGTCCGCCCTCGAAGAGACCCACATGCAAGACCAGTTGAGACACAACTCCCCGGTACAGTCCCCGGTTGCGGATGCGGTTCAAAACGATCTAACGCTCAGAGCACCCGACAATGGATCAGCAAATAGTGCCGATCACTCTAGATTTCGGACTGCTAAAAATAATTTAGATGGAAACACGATGCCCGCATTATCCCTGTTCGCTGAGGCTTTATTGCGCGTATGGATATGTACGCGGAGCGCTTTTTCAGTCACTGTTTGAAGAAGCTGGAGACGAACATCAGGAAGCGACATTAACCCCTTCGTTGGCATTGACGCAATATGCGTCCAAATTTTCCGTGCCCTGTGTGGCATTGACGCAAATTGCGTCAATCTTCTTTTTTCCTATTCAACTTACTCCGATTTTGCATTCAAGTCCTACTCGAGGGTTTTTGGGGTCGCTGAATCCGAATCTGAAGTCAAAATCCGAAAATTCAAAATAGCGGATCCAATATGGCGGCCGAAAATACAAAAAACGGCTCAAATGGAATAAATCTCGGTACTTAAGGGTTTTTGGGGTCGCTGAATCCGAATCTGAAGTCAAAATTCAAAAATTCAGAATGGCGGAACCAATATGGCGGACTTGCAGGTTTTTGGAGTCGCTGAATCCGAATCTGAAGTAAAAACTCGAAAATTCAAAATGGCCATATAATTGTCCGCCATATTGGATCCGCCATTCTAAGTTTTCGAATTTTGACTTCAGATTCGGGTTCAGCGTTCCCAAAACCCCGTAAGTAACAAGATTTATACAAATCGATCCTTTTTTTTGTATTTTCCTCCGCCATTTTCAATTTCTGAATTTTGACTTCAGATTCGGATTCAGCTATCCTAAAACCCCGAAAGTGCCGTTATTTATCAAAATTGAGCCGTTTTTTGTATTTTCATCCACCATATTGGATCCGCCATTTTAAATTTTAGAATTTTGACTGCAGATTCGGGTTTAGCGACCCCAAAAACCCACAAGTACAAAGATTTATCCAAATCGAGCCATTTTTTGTATTTTCGTCCGCCATATTTGATCCGCCATTTTTAATTTCTGAATTTCCACTTCAGATTCGGATTCAGCGACCTCAAAAACCACACGATACAAATTTCCAGGATAACAAATTTTCCTGCCATTTTGGGCACTTTTGTCAAATTCTCTCTGCCAACGAAGGGCTTAAGACCAACCGCGAAAAGCAGGCACCTTCTGAGAGATGATCGCGATTTCAAGTCAATGAGAAACATTGACATGCAGGTTCCTCCTAAGAGAGAGATCTGGCTGAAATGGATGCCTCCCTTCGTGAAGATATCTCGCAAGAGTCCGACCAATTGCTCAGTTAAGGCTGCTACAGCATTGGCTGATTTAAATCGAACGCTAAAACCGACGATGGGTCAAAAGACCAAAAGTCTCTTGCATCAACTGAACAAGAAGATTGGATAGGCAAGACAGAATACGTCCTGGATTCAGTGTGTGATTGACTACATGACATCTGGTAGGCCGTTCACGGAAAGAGTACGAAGGTTCGTCCACGAACTGAGGATCTACCAACACATAATGAACAATTCAAAGCTGCTGACAATCAAGCAACATTGTTGACAAGATACGGGTGTCATCAGATGCAAGGAAAAGACTGCAGAAGAGGGAGGGGTGGGCCAGGGAGAATCAACTGTTTCGGTCTGACCCATCGCGCCTCTCCAGCTATTTCCCTGTTTCTGTCAAAAATCCACCCAAGCCCAATGAGGTAGAGACATTTTGGCTCTAAAAAGGCTGTAGCAGGCTGCCGAGAAAATCTGCTAAGGGGTCGTGCATAAATTGCGTAACGCAATTTTCCGACAATTTGCCCCCCCCCCCATCCCCTATGTAATGCTTTTTCCAACTTTTCCCTGTAGTTTTTCACCATTATGTAACACTAAGCTAGACCCCCTCCCCCCAAAAAGTGTTACGTAATTTATGTATGACCCCTAATTGGCAGGTGCGTTTGCAAAGAGGCAGCAGCTCATCAGTGCGAACTGTTGATGGCGTGGATCGATTTCTGGAAATCTTTCGATTTAATCTCTCACAGGCTTATAATATGTCTGTTGGAAAGCTTGAAGGTTCATCCATACTTAGTGAGATGCATAGAGAGAGATTGATGCCCCCTTGGAAAACTGGATTTACTATCTCATCTGAAAATTATCGTGTGACAACAAGCAGCGTCACGTTCTAGAGGCTCGACGAAAATCATCGCGAGCATTAGTTCAGTCATGTATTTTATATGGATTACCTAAATGTCTTTGCTTCTAGTTCATAGCAACTTCAGAGGGCTTTTAATATCTTCGAGGGATACACAGGAGAGATTGATATGGACTTTGGATTGAAAAACTGTGCCAAGATTAATCTCAAGCGAGGACACTGTCAGGACATCTGTCAGCGTTGAACAAGGTATCTGTGACTAACATGCTCGCCGTCCTGGTTCTACTCTACTCGTGTGTAGTAGTTCCAGGAGCGAAGCAAGACTTGGTCGTTTGATCAGGAAAGACGAGATGATGTGCAAAGGAACGTTCCCTTACAAAGCCGTGCAACAGGTGGCCGAGATCCTTGGCCTGAAGTTTAACATCAAGAGTCTGGAAAGTGCTTTACTCTATCTAAATGTCTCACTTCTAAAAGCCCAAGTAAAGAAAGCAGATATTGGAAATCGATTGGAGTAAACTTTTGCTTTCCTATGATCATCAGGACCTAATTCAGGTACAGAGAGGATCATTTTTGCGTGCCAGGATGGTCTCATTTCCACCTTAGTATACTGTGACGGCATTTCACGTTAATAAGTTCCCAGTGATAAGTGCAGAGCGTGTCATGCATACACTGAGTACCTAGAACACATACTATCTACGTGTCCTTATCATGCGGGAACTACGTATCTCTACAGACATAATATGGCTCTAAGAGTTTTGAGTGCCTGTATTGACTACCGGAAGGCTTTGGATTAAACCTCCCATAGTCCTGTCATATGTCTGTTAGAAAGCACGAAGGTTCATCCACACAAAGTGAGATGCATGGAGAGATGATTTCCCCCTTGGAAAACCAGATTTACTATCATCTGGAAAAAATCGTGTTGCAACTAACAGCGTCACTTTCCAGATTTGAGTGAGGAGGACTTTTTGGCATTTCCGAGGACCCTGAGCTCGCTGACATAAGTGCTACAAGATCCCTTGGCGCTGGAGAGATCTACTTATACCTGGGTATGCTAGAGAGCCGCAATCAGGACGTAGCATCTATAAAGCATGCTCTTCGATGTAAATACAAACGTCTTATCTGACAGATTTGGTCCTCCGAACTGTCGATGAGGAACAAAGTATCTGCAACGAATATGCTTGTTGCCCCGGTACTACTCTATTCATTTGTAGTGATTCCATGGACGAAGAACGAGCTCAGATTGCTCTTTATGGGACAACGAAAGGTTATGCACACGAGCAAAAGCTCACGCCGTCAAGGTGGTCACGCAAGGTGTATTCTCAATTTTCTCCACAACTCTATCATTCTGGTTACAGCGCATCTAGTCGAAAATGGAAATGGTCATGAAACACGAAGAAGTATGCAACGGAGCGTTTCTGTACAAAGCAGCAGATAAGGCTGGAGTACTCACTCTCAAGTACTCACTCCTCAAGACCTGGATGAAGAAAGTACAGAAGAAAAACTTCCACAAACACCAACCCGACCAAAGGATGCACGCCATCCTCCACAGAAATGTGATGAATAGAGAAAATATTTTCTGCTTTTGGAAATCTTCAAATTATGGGGTGAAAAATAGATTATTATGCGAAATTCGGCTTTAAAAATCTGGATTAAGCGAAATTATGCGATGAAAAATTCAGAACTATGATTCATTTACATATTCAATATGGGCATAAATGTATCTTGATTTTGTCATACATAAAGGTATTATTACGTTATTAAGATTATAAAAAGGAAAAAAACCAGTTTTCGCTTTGATATTAAATATTTTTTTCAAACGTAGGAGGACCTACAGAAACTCATCTATAAATTGGGGATGCCTCCTAAGTATTTTTACCCAATATAAAAAAGGCCCCCTTTTAAAATAACTAGATATTTGTTGTTTTTATAATCAATTTATGTGATTTTTTTCGAAAGGAACAAGTAATAAGTAAAATTTACTCTGATAAAAATTTTAAATTTTGCGTCCAAAAAAAGTTCCTAATTTGTGAAAGACATCAGTATTTTTTTAAATCTACGTTTTTGGTTCATTTCACGTAAAATTTCTAAAAAGCAAAACAAAAAGATCACAAATTTCCAAACAATTAAAAAAAAAGAATGTTCTAGCCTAAATAGTTCTAAAGTTATGACTTCTTGAAGAGATTTTTTGGTAAAAAAAAAAACGTTAAATCTTCAAAACTTAAAAAAAAATAATTCTAGCTCCTACAAAACTTAGAACTATTCATGCTAGAACATTATTTTTTTAATTGTTTGGAAATTTGTAAACTTTTTTTCTAATTAAAAGTTTTATGTAAAATGCACCGTAAACGTATAATTTCACAAAAACTGATGAAAGGGAGGGGAATGTCAATCAATATTATTCACGTGGAAACTTTTTTCGAACACGACATTGATAAAATACAACAAATATCGAGTTATTTCAAAAGGGAACCTAACTATGTTTTATATTCGGCAAAAATACTCAGGAGGCATCCAAAAACATAATTTCTAGGGTACTTGGGTAAATTGCGGCCCTTTGAAGAAAGAATGTCAAAATATGCACTGAAGGAACGCTCGGCATCTACATTTGATACGGAAAGAGAGATCATTTGAAAACGTTCAATAACGAAATCAGATTGATCAGATAGCATTCCAATTAGGATCTTTGGAGCAACGTCCTCTTTGAGTGACTCGCTTTTGAATTATCTTTAAACATAGCGTGCACGATGAGAAACTCAGAAATTGCCCTTAGTATGAAATGTATTAGGATTTTTTAATCTTCGCCAATCAAACAAAATTTTCCATGCAGAAATTGAAATTTTGCAAAATTATGCGGAAATTCTAAATATATGTGAAAATCAAAAAATTATGCGACGAAAAAAGATCATGCGTTTTTATGTGATGACAAATCTTGTTTATTTAACTTAGCAACTTCATAAATCACAAAGATTTCGAGTAATATTCAATTTTGAGACATTATGCGATTATGCGCTTTGCATAAAATAAGGGTATCTAGTGATGAAGGATCAATCAGTGTCGCCTTAGCTAACGTTTGCTTTTCTTAAATTGCCTGGATTGAAGTGGAGCACGTAGTATTTTATCTGGGCTTGCCGAAACGGTCTCATTTTCACTTCCGATACCGTCCCTCATATTTTGATCCAAGACATTCCCAATGCTAGCTACAGAGCATGTTATGCACACACCGAGCACCTAGGACACGTACTATCTAGTTGTCCAACTTACGCGCAATTTCCAAGGGAACTAGTCAATTGTCGACAATGAGATGTACCGAATATACTGGAACTAGATATATTCTCCGAAATTGTTTTTGTCGCGCACTTGATGGCCAGACATAGATCAACGTGACTTTGAGAAACGAATCATGTTCACCATCGAATTTTCTGCACCAGCCGACAAGAACATCACAGCTAAGGAGAATTAAATGTACCCATAATATTTCGTCAAGCCAGTCGTTCTGATTATCAGTGCTCTAGAAGTTTCCAAGCTTTCACTGGTTCATAGCCTGAAACGAAATGCCGAGACACTTTCGGGGAAAATGCAGAAATCATTTGTCTTTAGGTCACTCCCTATCCACAGGGTGCACGAGAGTAATTCCAGACTATCGTATTGAATCGGTCGCAGACTGTAGGCACTTCTCTGACGGTCATAAGACGTGGTTGCAGCTGAAACGTTACCGCGATTTCACCGGAAGCTGATGCTGTTTTCTTTAATGACACCCGCTCCCGGTGAAATCCCGCGGTGGTTCTTATGAGAAAATCTTAAGTATATATAAGAATTCATAATCGAGCCTCTAGATCACCTATTCTTTTTGCAATTAATGAGGCCAGATGGCTTTACAAACAAATTTTTTGACCACGAATAGCTTGAAATGTAATCATACTATCATGATCCCTAGGAAATTTTCATATAAGTTTTATGCTTATGATTATTTATTAAAATATCAAACAAAAAATGTAAATTAACAGTCTAACCTTTTTGTTATATGTTTTCAGATGAGATATTTTTTGAGGTTATATCGATTGTTATTATTAATTGTAATGATTTTAACTACTTATACATTTTAAATATATCAAAAATGATTTTTTTACATGCAGCAGTAGTTTCAATTAAATTATTTTTTAACATTAAAAACAAAATCTACAATAATATGATTTCGAGTCGAATGGAATTTACATCGAAAACAATCACAATCGTTAAATTTATCATTGGAATAATTTTAATAAGTCATTGTTACATTTTCAACCGCCACAATTTGGAAAGGTCCGAATTCAGACAATAACTTTACAACAGGTATCCATTCACCATCCCCGAGTCCCAGTGACAGAAATACTACTCTCTCAGGTTACTGAGAATCGTTCGGGTTCTCAACTTCTAACGATCGGAAACTTAGCAGTAAATTATTAAAATGCAATTGGCGCTATCTAATTGTTCTCAAAAAAACACCTTAATATTTCATGTTCTGTTTATATTGGCATGATCTTTGACTGGCGATGTTAACAAAAGTACAAAATATTCATTAAAAAAATATATCATTTTGTTCTAAGACGTTATATAATTCGTGCACTAACAACTTCCAGCATTTCGGGAGTCGAGCTAATTTTTAGCAAGCGAAACTGCCAGTGAGAAGGTGGTCAAGCAAGGTTCAAAGAAGTTTCTTAGAAGATTTGAGCTCAATTAAAATAGTAGCTAAACAATATGTTGATATTTGTATTTGCCGGCGCGATCGATTTCCCCACATAGATAACAGGCAGCCGGCAAGTCGCTGCGCTACGCCAGCGTGAGTTGGAACTGTGCCCTACAGCCCAACAGAGATTTAATAATTAAAAATGCGATAAACATAGAAGATCATGTTTTATAATAAGTTTTTTTTTATGATGAAACTGCGTACGTGGTTAACTGCTACCCGGAATTTATGAAATAGCGGGAAAACTAAATTTCGGGTGGAATTTGAACCGCCTTAATATTTCATTGTTACCATTTCTAGAAACATGATTTTCATAAAAATCTGTAAAATAAAGAAACTATCGATGTCTGACTATCGCTATTTTTTACCAAGAATAAAATCGACCAGTTTAGTCAATGTAGGTTCAAAGCTTATTTTTACACCTAAATGTATAAACGGGCTTAGTTAGAAAGCCTTGATGTATTTGGCTCAATTTGGAATCAGAAGTAGACGATTAACTGGTTACTCTCAAAATAGAATCAGATAGATTTTCTATCTGGCAAATTGATTTTATTCAGCAATGGAAAAGAAATCATCAATAACCGAATTGGTACTAGGAAAACGTCAATTCAGTCCTAGTTCTCTTTTTATAGAGTGAACTTGAATTCGTTTGCATCTTTGTGAATCAAAGTGAATCTTAATAAACCTGATATTTAAACCCAGAAGATTCCGTTATCATTATGAACCAACTTTTCAATAACCTTTAAGTATATACTAATTAAATAAGTAAAAAAGGTTTTGTTACCTAACTTATACAAGTATATGAATGGATTTTGGTACCAGAGAGAGAGAGAGAGAGAGAGAGAGAGAGAGAGAGAGAGAGGGGGGGGGGGGGTCCATATATCGGTAGAATGGTGCGGTCTGGGAGGCCGCACGTCCATACGTCCATATTAATTTGTCAGTTTTTGCTCAAATGCATCAATTGCATCAAGCTCAAATCACTCGGTTTTGTTTGTGTGACCGCCTGCGTTTTAGTTATCTTAAAACAAATTGAAACTTAAATATAAAATTTTGACGCTACCGTGGACGTGCGGTCGCACGGACCAACTATAAGCTGCCAATTGATATTACTCACCAATTGCACGCAGAACCCATACGTTGTCCACCCACCTCGGCGAAAGCACTATTGAAACTGAAACTACTAATAACGGCAGCCATAATCAAATTTACTTGCAATAATTGTGCTTCTAATTAGCTTCTCATTCGAAGTCAATCCAAAGATTCGCCTATCATTCCGCAATCATTCAAATTGGTTCTGTTGCTAATTGTCAAATGGACTTCCTGTTAAAAAATAACGTTCTCTTGGTGTACTGGTATCCATTAATGGCTTCCATCATAAAGTGAGTTGTTACATAATCAAATAGTTAAAAATTTTGACTAACTTAAAAATGGTAGGCATGAATATAAGCAGTGACACGTGTTACACACAAATAAATTGAATACTGTAGGTTCACTATTAACTTTTTTTTCTACTGGTCTCTATTTGTTTTTTCCAAAATCTTTCGACCTTTTTCGAAAGACTTCTTAGTTATATATTAAACCTAAACGTCCAACAAAATGCCTACAAAGAGCGTTTACTATATTAAAATCCCGGTTTATTCGGCTAACTCAATTATTATAGTCACTTCTTAACATTATTAATGACAAAGGTACACAAAAAAGGTGTCATGTGCGGTGAACCCAACTACCAACCTCAATGTTTTTTGGGATCGCTGAATCTGAATCTAGGGCGGTTTGACCTCATCAGGTTTTCAGTTTGTTCCTAACCTCAAAAACAGCCAAAAACAATTTGGTGATTGAAATCTTCAGAAAAAAGTGTATCTACATATGTGTGTTGTCGCTAAATCCGAATCTGGTATGCGTTTAGCCCGATCAGAACACCGTTCGTCCCTCACCTTTAAAAAACTTAAAAACACTCAGAAAGCTGATTTTGTGGTTGAAGCATAATTCGTGATGACTGAAAATTTACAAAAGATCTATGAAGAGGCTTTCTCTTACATGTTATACCCTTTCCATTATGCTGTATCACTGTATCATCATATCAGCAACTATTTTTCTGTAGTCTCTACTCTTATGATTTCCCAGGAAGTTTTCTACAACTTGTTTTAAACGAATTTATGCTGCCTGTTTTGGATTCATTGAATTGATGAAATTCTCATCACTCAGAATTTTTCGGATTTGTGGTCCATCGAAAATGCCTTCTTTCAAATTTGCACCCGATAATTTTGTAAATTTTCCTCTTACAATAAATACTCGAAACGACTTCCTTCTCCCTTGAGGGCTATGACAAACTGTTTTACTAGACTCAGTTTTATGTAAAAGGCGGAAATAATACTTTTTTGTCATTTAGAGAATTAGTTGAGATACTGGTTAAAATTATGTTCTCTTTGGCCATGTTGTGTGATTGTCTCGATATCGAATATGCCATACGCGCAAAAACCAAGGGTTGTTTGTAAAGTCTCTGTTGCTCTTTCAGCTCCGTTGAATGTGCTATTAGTATAGGAGCAAACACCTTAGTATTATGAAGCAATACTACTTTCGGACTTATTTAAGATGAATCAATAAACTCCCTCCACTCATCGGCTTTATAAATGCCTGGCTCAATTCATTCATCAATCTACTGATGTCATTACAATATACCAATGAAGTTTCCTTTGTTCGTGAGAAGTACTTTTTGAAATTCTTCTCTGTACCTCTATAATACTTCGCATTCATGCCTTCTGACAACGAATTTGTACTTTTTAGTACTGATGCAGGGTATTCTGTACTGTCCTTGGATAATCCTAAGTCTCTTACAAGACCGTTGAATTCTTCTTGAGTACAAATTTTAGGAACTCTCTGTCATTGTATGGAATAAAATCGTCATCACGAAGCTTATTTCTTCCACTTGGGAAACATGGGGAATCTCTAGATCCTCTATTGAACAGATTGAACGTGCTGTTTTATCGTTTATGCTCTTAGTATAGGAAGCGGTCCGAAAAACAGCAATACCCACTAAAACCACCTCGTAACGCGTGTCAAGCTACAACTCCAGAACCGCGTTCGCATTAATTCAGGGCTGCAGCTTATAGGCACTATTACGCCGTAGTTCGGAATCCCGCTGTCTATGCCAACCTGGCCTTTTTTGTTACCTCGCAGACCCAACCAAGATATACGCATCGACCTTAATTGAGCAAAGGTGTTGCACAAAGGGCTTGGCAGCCTACGACATGCTTATTGGGCTTGATCGGCTACCGCTGACGTTTTGAGGCTTCCTCGACGGGGCGGCCTCCCTGAATAATAAACATCTCTTCGTCCCCGGCACATGGTTGGTCGGGGGCTATCGCTTCCTTGCGGCGCAGAGGTAACACTGTGGCGTGATGGCAAACTCGCTATCTCTGTGGACCTCTTTGCAGCCTCTTCAGCAAGCTCTTGTCCGGTGTGGACCTTATCACACCGCTGTAAGGGCCTTAGCCTTAGTAGTGGTAGTATCTTGTGACCTCCGTCTTCTTCTGGACTCTACTGAACACCCATCCAACCTAAAAGTGTTCTATGCATAGCATTCTCGCCGTCAGATCATCATTTATCTCTACGTAGGCCTTCAAACATCCTCTGAAGGCGTGCTTCGTGATTTTCACACTTTACCCCCTACACCGACTGCCCTCTTTATGGCTGAGAACAGTTTAGACCTGCCCTTAGGACCATTGGTGCAGGCTCATCGTAAGCTCTGTCGTCCTCTTCCTGTAATTGGGAGCGAGAGCTGACGTTCTTCGCTGACTATTTCACTCTTAACCTCTTTATCTCCTTCAATAGATGGTCCATCCCGTCGGCAGCTTCGTTGAAGTCTTCCTTCGTCTTTTGGGTATTTGACTTGTTTTTTCGTTCCGTCTTTTCGGCACATCTACATCACCTCTATAAATTTTGCTCACGCTTTTGTTAGTTTCTTTTGTCATTGAACAACCACAGTTGCTTCAGTAGGTTGAACTTTGTCTCAAAATCGTAGAACTTTTGAAAGGAATGACCTAGAGGGATACATTTTTTTTAATGTAGATAAATCCTTAGCGAATATAGGAAAAATATAGAGAAACTGGCGTATAGATATCATATTTATTGTTATGTATACGTTTTTAATAGATTTGTGCATGCTGATTCCAAATACGGCCTGTAAATTAATGTTGAACTTCGAAATTCTGGGGAAAATGCGATTGAATATGCTATGTTCATCCTTGAAGGAGTGCTGATTTGAAATCCAAAGTAAAAATTTTAACTTTGAAAACGGCGAATCATAATTATGCAAATTAAACCGATTCGACTAATATTTGTCACTTAAGGGGTTTTCGGGTCATTCATTTCAAATCCGAACTCGAAAATGTTAAAATTCATAATAGTGAATGCAATATGACGGATCATAATTTTAATAAAAAAAAAACAATTTGACTGAAAATTGCTACACGGGTATTTTTTGGATTGCTTATTTTGAATGCGAAGTCAAAATATTAAATTTAAAAATAGTGAATGTAATATGGAGGTTCATAAATATAAAAATGATACCAATTTGATTAGAAATTGCTACACAGGAGTTTTTCGGGTATTATGGGTATTTACTTTTTCTGAAAATCGTTGGAGCAGAAAATCATTCAACGTTAAAAAAAAATGATAATCTGAATAAACACGCACACAAATTCATGCCATTGTTAGCTAAATACCTTTGTTTCAAATTACGGTATGCCATAATGGATTCGTCATTTTTAATTGTGACATTTTGAGTTCGGATTTGAAAGTAACGACCCGAAAACCCCCCGAATAACAATTTTGAGTGAAATCAGTTTAATTTTTACAATTATGATCCGCCATAATAGATTCGCCGTTTTGAGTTCTTATATTTTTTATCTGTATTTGAAATTAGTGACCCTAGAAGCCCTTAAATACTCCGAATGATGAAATTTGCTTTGATAAAAAGAATGCATTCCCTTAAGGAATAAAATAGCAACTTCCATCGCCTTTTTCTCAGAATCATCAAGCTCTACATCAATATATATATATATATATATATATATATATATATATAAAT
>CAKNXH010058369.1:722-29936 GCA_932178445.1 Andricus quercusramuli | reverse complement strand
TATAAAAAACCGATTTTCAAAATATATAAATTACCATAACTTCCCTATTCTTCGATAAAATGCATTATTATTATAGGTCAATCGATTCGCTTCGAACCAAGGAATCTTTTATATTCTTGCATCAACTCTGAATTATGCTAGTGAAAAAAGTTTTACTTTAAAAAACCGATTTTCAAAATATATAAATTCCATAACTTCCATACTCTTTAATAAAATGTATTAATATTATAGGTCAATCGATTCGTCCCGAACCAAGGAATCTTTTATATTCTTGCATCAACTTTGAATTATGCGAATGAAAAAAGTTTTACTATAAAAAACCAATTTTTAAAATATTATTGCGTGCTACAAAAAAATGCAATAAATATTTTTAGAAATCCTTCGGTCAGTTTCAAGATAGTAGTGAGGAAAATAAGCTCTCCAAATTTCATCAATTTATCTTCAACCGTTTTCTAGTTATCGTGTTCACAATAAAGCGTGACATCCACACATCCACACACATCCACACACATCCACACACACACACACACACACACATCCGGACAATTGCTTAGAACATTGTATTAGACATTTTTAAATTAGGGAGGGTTTAATTGAATGATTTAAAAAATTTTGAAAAATGTTACCATTACAAAGCTTCCTCTATGAGGAAGCAAAAATGAAGCTAAATTAAAAAATCAATCAAGTGAATTTGAAACGATTCAAAAATATGAAAAAAGTAATTGAATTGAGTAAGTTTAAAACGTGTTGAGGAAAATTAAAAGGTCCTTCAAAAGAATTTGATGAAATTCCTACGAATTCAAGGTGAGTTTAAAATACTTCCAGATGAATCAAACAAAAACTTTTTAAAAATCCATTTAATTGAGTAAAATTGAGTGTATCTAGAAGAATTCAAAAGAAAAAAGTAATTAATGATTACAAAACAATTCAAATGAATTGGAAAATTGGTTAAAAATAAAAAGATACATATTTATTTCTGAAGAATTGGAGTGAATTAAGGGCAATATAAGGGAAAAGAGAAGAATTCGATGAAATACATAATAAATCCCTTAAAATGTCTAAAACCCTTGAAAATCCCTTTAAACTATTGAAAATGCCATGGTATTTAAAAAAATATTTTAAAATATTTAAAATCCTTTGATCATTTTATCAACTGATCCTAAGGATCCATACAATAAAAACTTTTAAACATTCAAAAAAAAATCCATTGAATCAAGTAGAATTGAGTAAATTGAGTAAATTTAGAAACATTCAAGTTAATTAAAAAAATTCAAAAGGATTCCAAAGAATTAAAAAAATTCAGGATAAATTGATAAGAATTCAGGGTGAATTCCAAAAAATAAGATCAAATGTCTTCAAATCTTCGAAACCCTACGAAATAGCTCACTTTTCTTGAATGAATTCTTTAAACTTCACTTAAATATAATTAAATCCCATAAAATTCTATGAAATCTGGTGATATTTCCTGAAATCCTGGAAAAATTAAAATAACTTGAGAGTTTTCGAAAAACCTTACAATCATTGAAATCTTGGGAAATCTTGTGAAAACCTGTGAAGTATTTAAAAATATCTTAAAACCTTATAGGCCCTGTAAATTCGTTCCATATGTTCCTAAATTCTAGGAAATTCTTTAAGCCCGCATGCAAATTGTTTTAAATCCTTTAAAAGCCTTGCAAAATCTTTGCAAATTTTTTAATCTCTTGAATACAAATAAATAACCTAAGCTCTAAATAACCTAATCGAAACTTTTAAAAGTTCTTGAAAATTCCTTGGAAGTTTTGAAAATACCCTAAAATTTTTCAAACTCCTTGAAATCCCTTCAAATGTATGTATACCATTAAGCCATTTCCCTTTCGGGGTAGGCGTGACACTACCCGATTCGGGTAGCGTTTTTAGGTGGATAGTTTCTTGAAGTAAATAACTACAAGTGTGGGCTCACCACACCCACGGTGGGCCAACACCACGCAGTATCCCGAACGGTTACCCATCCAAATACTAACCGCGCCCAACACTGCTTAACTTCAGTGATCTTACGAGAACTGGTGTTTTCAGCGTGGTATCGCCGTTGGCCGTTTTCTTTTAAATCCATTAAAATATTAACATCCCTTAAACTTTTTAAATCTCTTTGGATCGCTTGAAAATGCCTTGCAATCTTTTAAAATATCCCAAAATATTTCAAAGAATTTGACACCCTTTCAACCTATGGAAATCAATAAAAAATTCCTGGGAATCGTTTCAAATTTCCTAAAATATTTCAAACGCTTTGAAATCCCCTCAAATTAATGAAATTTATTAATAATTCCTTGGAATCTTTTAAAATTTCCTAAAATATTTCAAATTAAAAGATCTTGAAAATGCCTTAGAAGTTTTAAGAATACCCTAATATCTTAAAAAACCCTTCTAATTATTGAAATCTATTATAAATTTCTCGAAATCTTTAAAAATACCCTGAAACATTTCAAAAGAATTCATGACAATTCAGAAATAGGTATCGAACTGAATTAAATAGTGATTAACCCATGAGTTATTTTATTGAAAGAAAGGTGACTAATGTGACATTTACAGTGAAAAAAAATGACTAAAAAGTGATTTGAGTTCAAGAGACTAATAATGACTCTGTAGCAATCCTGATTATTTTTTACAGTTACTTCTTACAGAAATTTCACGATTTTTGTTATTTTTCAAAATCCCTGACTCTTGGAAGCTTTGATCTAATTATAACTTTTTTATAGTTACATCGTGGGGTGCAAATAGGGTACCATAGGGACCAAATCTTTAAAATAGGGTAATTTAGGGACCTGAACTGAATAAAGGGTACAATAGGGGGTTGTCACGTCCCGTGACGTATATATATATGTTAATATATTTATTGATATATTTATATATTTGCATGATTATACTAATAAATACTTAATAAATATAGAGCGAATATTGTGCACTGTGTAGTGCAGCTATACATATACATATATATATATATATAATTAAAAAAAAGTTAAACAACCACCGCAGGGTACCACTAAGAGCAACTGCCATCTTGAAAAAATGTCAATGGCCCCCAGTAGAACCGCGGTAAAATACACCTATGGCCACGTCTCACATCCGTGAGATGGGTGGTCACAGGGCACGACGAAATCACAACGACAGGCCGGCGAAACCCTCGTGTGTCTTGAGGACACGAAGCGACCCAAGGATGACAGCTTTCTGCATCCATCTCGCAAGAGCCTTGGCATATTTTTGGCACGCGGGTATGGCTTTAAGGTTACGAACCAGCGATAATTTCACACCTCCGAGAGCACCTATCACAAGAACAATCACTCGTACCGAATATTTTGGGTACAGTCGAAGCAGCTCTCTTTTAAGGTCTTGATATCTCTCCTCTTTTTCTTTCTCCTTTGCAGTGATGTTGTATTCGGATGGAGCCGAGAATTCGATCACGAATATAGTTCGTTTCTCGAAGTCTTGGAGAACAATGTCAGGCCTCGAGTGCGCAACGGAGACTGCTGCCCGAAAATCGTAGTTCCAGAAAATCTGGCACTTCTCGTTTCGGACAATTGACTCTATATCCCTTGGAGCGTTCGGCAGGGCAGGGTCGCGACCAACACCGTAAGAGCGACAAAGGTGGTAATAAAGTACTCTTAGGGCCGCATTATGTCTATAGATATACGTTGTTCCTGCGTGGGTCGGACACCCCGATAGTATATGTTCTAGGTACTCAGCGTGTGCATGACACGCTCTGCACCTATCACTGGGAACTTCTTGACATAAAATGCGGGCGCGGTATGCTAAGGTGGAGATTACACCGTCTTGGCATGCGAAAATAAAGCCCTCTGTACCTGAATTGAGCCCTGATGATTTGAGGAAAGCAAAAGTTTGCTCCTTTGACAAGGACTGTTTTTCTACATTTCTGTGAAAGTTTCCGTGCATATGCTTGTCGAGTAGCTCTTGGTGAAATTTTCTAACCTCTGCTTTCTTTACTTCGGCTTTTAGACGTGAAGCATCTAGATGGAGTAATGCACTTTCCTCACTTCTGATGTTGAAATTCAGGCCAAGGGCCTCGGCAGCTTGCTCCGCGGCTTTGTAAAGGAACGCTCCTTCGCCAACCATCTCGTGGTTTCTGACCATCTTTAGGAGAGGATCTCTGCCATTCGCAACTATGTAAGCTGTACTTAAAACAATTCGGTTATGAAGACATTGGAGATTCAGAAGTCCGCGTCCGCCTTGACGGCGTGAAATGTATAATCGTGGAACTGACGAATTGATATGCAAGCTTTTATGCATATGCATGATCTTACGCGTGGTGACATCCAGGGCCTTAAGCTCGTTCTTCGTCCATTGAACCACCCCAAACGAGTAGAGTAGAACCGAGACGGCAAGCATGTTAGTCGCAGATACCTTGTTCAACGCCGACAGATTGGAAGACCAAATCTGTCTAAGAAGATGCTTGTATCTGCTTCGGAGAGAGATGCTCTTATGTGCTCTTATGTGCCATCTACTAGTGTCTCACTCGCACTCACGCTTCTCTATGACTACTATGAAGTTAACCTTACGGTATATACTATATGTTTCTGTTTCACTTTCTGACATCTGCAGGTGCTAAAATTGGAAAATGATCTACCCTAGCCTTTTTGAATTTTGCGCTTATTCCTAATATATAAGTTGGGTGGACTGACGATATACAATACATGCTGGACTAATATCAGACCAAAGTTACGAACTTGTTCTTTCACATTTCATGAATGGTTCAGCCATTTTAAATACTTATTTATCACTGATGTATTTCGAATTAAAATGTTATAATTACCTTCCATCGCGCCTTCCACTTATGCTTTTCTAAACATAAATAATGTAGTTCGCTGTTCTTATATTTTGTTTCTACGCATTAATAGTATATTGTGCTACAAGTGCAACTGTCTACTTTCAGCACCTGTTGCCCACGATATTTTTTGTAACAAATGCAGGAAATTTTCGATTTGAGAAACAATAAGAATAATCTTTTTGGAAATTTATGGTAATTTTTGGAAATTTATGAAAAAATTACCAGAAATTTCCGGTGTATATGTATATTACCGACGATTCCCAGAAATTCAAGTTATCCAAAGGTTTTTGGAAAAAACCCGAAAATTTCAAAA
The DNA here is from genome assembly GCA_932178445.1 of Andricus quercusramuli. Taxonomy (NCBI): domain Eukaryota; kingdom Metazoa; phylum Arthropoda; class Insecta; order Hymenoptera; family Cynipidae; genus Andricus; species Andricus quercusramuli. Next base: position 24,807 of record CAKNXH010058369.1, on the reverse strand, counting down.
ATATCCGGAAATGTATGAAAAGTTGCTAAATTATCGAAAATGTCTGGTCTCCAAAGCTTTTTGGAAAGATTCCAAAAATTTCCAGAAATTTATGGAAAATTGCTAAATTTCCTGTAATTTATGGAAAATTGATAAATTTCCGGAAATTTCAGGTATCCAGAAATTTTCTGTAATTTATCGGTAATTGATGGTAATTTATCAGTCATTTATGGTAACTTATCACTTCGAGTTTGTCCAATCACTATTCACTACTCACAATCAGTCTCTCGATCGTCAAATCATAATGAAGTGAGGTTATTATTTCGGCAGTCCTGGAAAGTAAATCTGAATCGAAATTCGCAAGCGCAACAGCAAGAAAAAGTAATCTGGCTGGAAGTGCGCAAGCGCAGCAGCTAGAAAAAGTAATCTTGCTCAAAGAGCGCAAGCGCAGCAGCTAGAAAAAGTCTTTTTATAACTGCTTTTTACCACGGCTTTGGAATTGGTCTCTTCGCGCACGCAATACATGCCCCGAAAAGCGAACATTTCGTGCGTGCGTTACAAAAAAGTATTTACAACTGAATTTTTCGAATGGCACTAATCGCAACGAAAACTTCATGCAAACTGACGTCTGCAAACTTTCAACATTTTTGTTTCCCTCTCTCACCTTTAAGACTTTCCCTTTTTCATAGCATTCCTACCTAAAAATTAGCCTTTGGTAAAAAAAATTGTGTTTTGGTAGAAAATCAGCACCTGACTGCAGTTTAAAAAATATTCTGACTCAAAATTACCTGTCCTGACAATATGCAGGTCCTTGGACGATGAAAACTGTAAATGCGAACTTGAACCTTGAAGTCTTAAACTTAAACATATCAGCGTAGTAGGCTTGCCTTTACTCTTAAATATTATATTTAATACATAATATATAATTAAATATGTCAGAATTTATTAATACTGAATAGAATTGAGTTTTTATATCTACAGTAAACTTCCGTTTATTTTTAAGATCACTTATTTTAAAGCTCATTTAGTTTAACCCCCTACACGCATTTATTTTAAATTGCGCAGTTTCGTCATCTCCCACCACGGTCCCTGTATACTCTCCTCCGCGTCTGTGGCTGACCAATAAAAAAAAAGGTGCCCGAAGAGCGGGAAGCCTTGAATTAAGTATTTTTTCACGACGTCACGGGAATACGTCTCACGACGTTTTCGAGAAAATATGCTAAATGCGAGGCTAAAGGTAAAAGTAAATCACAACGATTTGATCAGAACCGGGTTCAGATCCACTCATCCTAGCATTCTACACTAGAAAACTATTAATATTTAGCCCTTTATAGAGTCTCTGATTTTTGGGCTCCTCGACAATACTCACTTCGATTTTTGGGCTCCAACCCTTGACATAAAAAATCAACCCCTTAGCACAACGCGGATGTGACTTTGTCAAAAAAAGATCTTTTTGAGAATTTTACAGTGTGGATAGTTTCTAGTACTTCTAGTGCTACCTGCGTTGTGCTAAGGGGTTGATTCTCCATGTTAAGGTTTGGAGCCCAAAAATCGACATGGGTATTTTCGAGGAGCCCAAAAATCAGACACTCTATCCACACTATAAAATTCCCAAAAAGATTATTTTTATAGAAAGTCACATCTGCGTTGTTCTAAAGGGTTGATTTTTCATGTTAAGGGTTGGAGCCCAAAAATCGGCATGGGTATTTTCGAGGAGCCCAAAAATCAGAGACTCTGTACACACTATAATATTCCCAAGAAGATTATTTTTTGAGAAAGTAACATCTGCGTTGTGCTAAGGGGTTGATCCGGTAGCTACTCCAGTTTTTGAGAATTGTACGAACGGAATTCATGAATATAAAACGCATTTTGAATTTTACGTAAAATAGCTTCAAGGTTACATTTTTTTTTCATTTGCCCTTGAAGTTACATCGCAAAAACGTTTTCTGCTTAGGTATTAACCTTCATAATAATAATAATAATAATAATCCTCAGCTATATGAGGCGCGAGCTGCAAACAAATTTCCAGTGTATTGCCAGATTCAGTGCAGTGATTTCATAAATCGATACTTCTTTTATCCTCAACATACTTTCTGACAGTTTATCTGAGAGTCGCATTTAAAAGGTTGCCTGTTGAAAAAAGGTTATTGTTTGTTTGGATTTAAAGTGAAAAATTCAGTGAAATGTTGTGAGTTTTTAAAAAGAAAGGTTGTTTCATAGGAATTTTTTTCCAGTTTTTATCCACACTATAAATACCAAGACTGCTGGAAGAGCTTTGCAATTGACATTGGTGAACAGGACATTAGCAAAGGAGGTGATTGTGGGAGGTGAGTGTGCCCTCTAGGTTAAAGTTTCTATTCAGTGGAATATTATGTATTAAAAAGTCGTTTCACGCCAAAAAATTTTCCAGTTGATTCTCATCCGCCAAGTGAGCATCAAAGTTTTGTAGTGGACTCGTGCCAGACAGAACAAAAAAAAATGGAGCCTGAACAAAGCAGGAAACTCATCTCCATCATGGACCAGGCATACATCATGCTAACTGAGAATAAAAAATCAATAAAATCAACAAGTGGATCAAATTTGGTAGGCAGAATATCAAAATATTAAATAACATGTTAAAGTATTTAGAATTGTCTGTAGGTCAAAAAATGCATGTTCAATCAACAGTAGGAATTTTAAAAGCGTTAAAAACTAAATTGAAAGTAATGAGAAAAATGGGAAAAGGGGTGGGTAATTCAAATAGAAAAACAGAATACAGTGGGAAGACTTAGAATCAGCGTTTAAGAGTAGGATAAGAACCGGATGTGTAGTGAATTTAAGACATAAGGACCTTAAACATTTTCTGGAGGACACAATGTCAATGATCGTTCAACGAATAGAAAATATTTTGAAACAATATGGGGGTTTGAAAGTAAACGTTTCTTTTGCCGGAAAATTTAAAGAAATAGTGAACGGTGAAACGGTAGAAGAAATTAAATACATAAACACTGAAAATAGTAGAATCCTTCCATCAACTGACATCAGTGCGTGGTACGATGGAAATGTTTTAGGCCAAATTTTAGTAAAAGTAGAAGAATTACAGGAAACGGATTCGGGATGGGCACTTAGTGAAATTATAAACCTGATAGTGAATTTTAATAAATATTCACCTATAAATTCAGGTATATCGACATTCATTGATTTGCCAAAATATATAAGAGATAAAAAGGCTGTTATAAATGTTCAGAATAATGATGTTTATTGTTTTCTGTGGTCGATAATGGCAGCTCTTTGCCCTGCTGCCATTCACAGAAATCGAGTCGATTCTTATCCACATTATAACTCAGAACTGAAACACGAAGGAATCTCGTTTCCCATCACTCTTCAAGATATTCCCAAATTTGAAAAAACGAATGAGTTGTGCATAAATGTGTACGGCGTAAAAAGATGATAACAAACATAAAAAAGGTGAAATTGTACCGTTCTATATAAGCAAAGAAAAGTCTAGTCATCCTACAATACACCTTTTGATGATTGAAAATACAAATCTTAACACTGAATGTTTCAATGAAAGCGAATCAAAAGACAGTAATCCAATTTATCACTTCGCTTTGATTAAAAACTTATCCCGATTAGTAAAATCTCAGATAACGAATTCTAAGTGCCGTACTTACTTTTTTGACAGGTGCCTATGTCACTTCAAATTAGAAAAATCATTACAGAATCACAAATTGGATTGTGAAAATGTGAATTAATAATTAATAATAATAATTGATTTATTATGTCCCTAGGGCTAAAGAGCCCTCTAAGGAACAGGTGATACATGTATATGAACTTATACCTATGTGCAAACTCTGGTCAAATTAAGATTACAGCGGTGGTTAGATAATATTGTATACAGTGATGTTATGTTTAAAATACAAAAGAGAATTGGTTACCATTGTGAGTGCTGTTTAAAGAATACAGTTATATATACTTCGCATTAAGAAATTTTACAAACTACCAATGAGTGATTTCTAGTGTAGGATTGTCTAAATTAAGCAAATATTCAAAAAATAGTTTTCTAAAGTGAAAGATTGAAGGTGCATCTCTGATCATACTTGGTATCTTGTTCCAAAGACGTGCCCCCCTAACTATGAAGGATCTTTGCAGCTTACAGGTTCTATGTATCGGAATTGTGAGGACCATTTTTCTTTCACGAAGCCTAGACTGAGTGGGTTGATTGTTATCTCTGATTACAAATAAATCTAAAAGATATTGTGGCGTTTGACTGTGGAAAAGATTGAAAAGTAAGTTACCCATAAAAAATTGTCTTCTCTTGGCCACATTCAGAAGTCCAGCCCTTAAGCGATATGGAGTTATGTGTTCATATTTCGGCAAGTCATAAATAAATGTAGAATGATTTTACCCAATGAAAAAGAAAGATTTTTGGAATTCCGAAATTATAGATTCAAAGAGAAGGTTCCATTCTCCGTTTATGCTGACATTGAATGTCTATTAATGGAAGTTGCTGAAAATCCTTTCAATATAGGGCCGTATCAAAAGCATGTTCCATACACTGTTGCATTATATTTACATTGCAGCTTTGACGACTCTCGTTCAAAATTTCAAATTTATCGTGGGAAAGATTGTATAAAGTGGTTCGTATATAAATTTAAAAAAACCGCCCAAAATATTGATTCTGAATTATCATGCATTGTACCAAAGAAGAAACTCAGTCCAGAGCAAGAAGCAGAGTTTTGGTCTGCTCAAAACTGTCACATTTGCGAACAACCATTTCAACAAGATGACGTAAGACATCACGACCATTGCCACTTTACGGGCAAGTTTCTTGGTGCAAGTCATCAGGGCTGCAATGTGAATTACAAGGACTCACACACTGTACCAGTAGTTTTCCACAATTTGTCAGGATATGATTCACACTTTTTCATCAAAGCATTAGCTAAGCAGTTTGAGGGTGAGGTTAAATTATTACCCATCAACAAAGAGAAATACATCTCGTTCACGAAATATGTTGCCGGTACAAAAGTAAATCTTCGGTTTATAGATTCGTTTCGTTTCATGCCGAGTAGCCTTGAAAAATTATCTTCTTATCTGGCAAATCATGATAAAAAAATTACTCTCAAGCATTGCAATAATCCGGAAGAATTTCAATTATTAGTCAGAAAAGGAGTATTTCCTTACGACTATATTAATGATTGGGAAAAATTAAATGACCATCAGTTACCACCTAAAAGCGCATTTTATTCAAAATTAAATAATGACGAAATTTCCGATGAAGATTACCAACATGCATGCAATGTTTGGGAAACGTTCCATATACAAACTTTGGGAGAATACTCTGATTTATACTTGAAAACCGACGTTTTACTTTTGGCTGATATTTTTAAAAATTTCAAAGAAAATTGCTTTTCAACCTACAATCTCGATCCCTTACATTACTATACAGCTCCAGGACTTGATTTCGATGCGATGCTCAAATTAATCGGAATTGAACTTGAATTATTAACAGATCCTGAAATTATTCTTCTAATTGAGAGGGGTATTCGTGGTGGTGTATCGCAGTGCTCAAACAGATATGCCAAAGCGAATAACCGATTCATGGGATCAGATTTTAATCCAAGTGAACCTGAATCATATATCTCATATTTTGATATCAACAACTAGTATGGCGCAGCAATGAATGAATGTTTACCTTTTGGTGGTTTCGAATGGGTACTTGATCAAGATATCAATGTAAAAAGTATTCCAGACGATTCACCAATAGGTTACATTTTAGAGGTAGACTTGGAATATCCTGCAGAATGTACTCCAGAGCACTTTGTACCGCCTAATTCCTCATGTAAAATGCCAAAACTGATAACGAGTGTATTGTCAAAGAAGAATTACGTAGTCCACTATAGAAATTTGAAAAATTATTTGAGTTTGGGGCTGAAGGTAACGAAAATTCATCGAATTCTAAAGTTTGAGCAAAAACCTTGGCTAAAAGAGTACATTGATCTAAATACAGAGAAACGAAAAATGTCTAGCAATGATTTTGAGAAGAATTTCTACAAGCTGATGAACAATTCTGTCTTTGGCAAAACAATGGAGAATGTTAGAAAATATACAGAAGTGAGATTGATAACAAAATGGGATGCAAGGTACGGTGCAAAAGCTCTGATTTCCAAGCCCAATTTTCATAGCTGTGTCATATTCAATGACGATATGGTTATTATTGAATCAAAAAGACTTGAAGTTAAATTCAATAAACCAATTTATGTAGGATTTGCTGTTCTCGATCTCTCCAAAATAATTACCTACGACTTCCATTACAACTACATTTTACCAAATTTTGGAAATCGCGCAAAATTGCTTTACACCGACACTGATAGTCTCATCTACCATTTCACCGTTCCAAACATTTATGATTTCATTAAGCGGGATATTCACAAATTTGACACATCAGATTATCCTCCAGATAATGTTTACGGAATACCGCTAAAAAATAAAAAAGTATTAGGACAAATGAAAGATGAGTGCAGTGGAAAAATGATAACAGAGTTTGTTGGTTTGAGAGCGAAATCATATGTATAAAAAATCTGGAATGAAAGGTGTGAGAAAAAGAAAGCTAAAGGTGTGAAAGGGTCTTCGTTGAGGAAAATTACATTTAATGATTATAAAAAGTGTCTCCTTAAATATGAAAATGTAACAGCGTACCAAAATTTGATCCGCAGTAGAAAACACGAAGTGCACACCATTAAACAGAAAAAAATTGCACTAAGCTGGCACGACGATAAAAGAGTGCTTATTCCTGGAACGACAGATACACTTCCATGGGGATATGCCAAAAGAATTTGCAAACCCATGGAAGTTGATAATGTATATAATTAAGCTCATGTATATAGTATTTGTATATAATTAATCTCATGTATATAGTGTTTGTATATAATTAATCTCATGTATATAGTTATAGTATTTGTATATAGTACATATATAGAATTAAGATTGTGGATTATTATTATTAGGAGAAGTTGTAGGCTCCGGAAGCTACGATCATGGTGCCATAAAGACACCAATCCCGAAGCTACTGGAACGTGTACGTCATCAGGTCTCTAGCCGCGGATGACTTCACGCGACAGAGTGAAGCGTGTGTGTATGTGTGAGTTATACGAATGACATGTAAGCAGAGGAATGAGTGTTTAATCAATTTTTAGATCGTAAGATAGCTACACTGTAAGTGACAAGTCTCTGAAAATAAAGAGCAGAGAAGAAAAAATAAGTTGAATATAAATTGGTGTTTTTCATTTATTGCAACCTGATCCACCAGGCGTAATCTCTCAATACCGAAGGATGATGTTTCTTCAAGTCACAATGCCAATGATGTTCGCGAGGGGCTATTCACTGGGAAATCAAGGGTACTAATGCTCTTTTAACTTTATTAAAATCTTCGAAATCAGTATGAACTCGATGAAGTCAGCGACTACGACTTTTAATATGAACAGAATCCTCTAATATTATTTAAGTTTGGAGATCACTGGGAAATCATATGAAATCATTTTGTCATAACTGAATTCAAGACTGAATTCAGTGGAACACTGAATTCACTGAGTTCGAAATCAGCGAAATCAGTTGAACTCTACGTACTGCTCGAAGAGGTGACTGTGTCAAAACTATAGCACGGACACTACGTATAGCGTTTGCATGCGCCGAGAGAGTGCGTATTGGTCTCGTTGTTTACCGTGAAAGCCCGTTGAAGGCGGTTGAAGGGTGGGTTGTGTATTCAAATTTATTTGGCTTAGATTTGATCAAATTAATCAAAAATCAATATTTTCATGTACAATTTATTGTGGAATTTAAATTTTAGGGCCTTAAGCACTTCTAAAACCGCCTTCAACGTTCATTTTGATGTTTTTACGAATTTTTCTAAAATTGCTTGTTTCCAGTTTCGTCCATATATTTCTTTTACTGTTAATAACAAGACGCTGAAACAAGTTTTCAAAACTAACAGACTTCTGCATAATTTCGGAAATCATTTATTTGAGAATTTAGAAAAAAAAGATGTTTGTCATTTCTATAGTACAAATATAAACTTTCTAAATTGGTTATAGATTATAGTTATTTTTTTGAGGAGAAAGAAAGTTTCCAAAATGAATAAGGGTTAAAAAACATTATAAAGCCAATTATTGCTTTTTAAATTTATTAGTGGGCTGTCTATTAGAGAAATTGAAAAATAAATAAATTTCTTTAACAATTTGTTTTAAATCTTATTCATTTTAGAAAACTTTGATCTCGTCAGAACAAATATTGATACTTATAAAAAGTAAAATAAGTTGATATTTTTACTGTACACGCGTGGTTTACTTCTTATTATAAAGGAAGTATATCAATATAAAGAAATTGAATTTTGAAAATTTTCGTGATAAACATAACAAAGAATAATCAAGGTATTATTGAAGGTTATTAGGAACTCAAAATTGCGAACCCTCATCAAATTCTACAAAAAACGATCAGATAATATATATATTGCTATATAACTTGCTATATCAATGTGTTGTTCAAATGTGAAAATCATTTGATCTGCTTAAATATTGCTAAATATGTATAACTATCAAAATATAATATTATATATATTATATATTATTAATTCATCTCATTCGGTAACAATGTCATCAACGTAGTTTGGTGAAAAACTCAACAATTTTATGGAAATTCTTTTCTGTCTTCAATGAACAATATTTCTTGGTTGAGAATTCAACTCTTTGGTTGAAAATTGAAGTATTTACTTTTTAATTTAACTACTTGATAAACAGCTGTGAATTCGATCTCGAGTGTTTCCACTTTGTTTGCATTTATAATTATATGGTGCTCATTTCACGAGCACTTTGCTTCTCGTTAGCAATTGTATTTGCTTCCTCATAGAGGAAGCACATAGTTATTTTTTCAATAATAGACAAACCAAAGTCTTCATTTTGATCAATTTAAAAATAGAAATTTAAAAAAAATGCATAACTACAAAATAATATAAAACAAAATTTTTAACACAAAGCCAAATCAGACAAACAAATTTTGTATTCGAAATGATAATTTTTCGGGATGGAAAAGCGGAAGGTAAAGTTATGTCACACCCTATCCCTTTCCCAGCTTCATGATTTTTTTACAAAAATTGTCAGAATTACTCTATTTGAAAATTTATGATCAAAAAGTGTTTTATATTCATACATCAACATTAAATTATGTCGATGAAAACAGGTTTTCTGTTCAAAACAGATGACTCAAGTATTATAAATGGGCATAACTTCCTTAATCTTCAATAAAGTGTACTAATTTTATAGATCAATCGATTTTCCTCGAATCAAGGAATCTTTTCCGTTTTGACATCAATTTTGAATTATGTTAGAGAAAAAAGTTCTACTATAACAAACCGTGTTTTCAAATATTACACATTACCATAGCTTCCTTAAATAAAATTTATTAATATTATAAGTCAATCGATTCGACTCGAATCAACACAACTTCTGCTTTCCTGCATCAACTCTAAATTATGTCAATGAAAAAAGTTTTACTATAAAAAACCGATTTTCAAAATATATAAATTACAATAACTTCCCTACTCTTTAATAAAATATATTAATATTATAGGTCAATCGATTTTTTCCGAACCCAGGAGTCTTTTATATTCTTGCATCAACTTTGAATTATTATTAATAATAACGTCTTATACATTGAATTAAATGTACTCAACATTGAATGAATTGAATCATAAACTTATAGGACAAAAGTGAATTCAGTGGATGAGAACTGAATTCAACCGCCGAGTAATGAATTCAGCGGATGATCACTGAACTCCTCTGAATTCAGCAGGCGAGAAGTGAACTCAACCAGAGATGAGGTGGACTCCGCTGATGTAACGAGAACTCACTACGGGCATAAGCTGAATTCATCAAACCTAGCGTGAACTCAGTATTAATTTTATTTAGCGAGGAAATCATAGGAAATCGATGAGATCGTAGGATAGTTTCTGAAATCGTACTGTCTGATTTCCGAGTGAATAGCCCCTCGGATGTTCGCTGACCCACGATTCGCTTATCTACTATTCGCACTTATTATTATAAGAACAAGGAACTCTGAGAAAATAAAACACAAATTTCATTTTCATTTTCTTTTATTTCTTTCTAAAATATCAGTACGTTATACTTGAAAAATAAGTAGAATATAAATTAAGTATATGGAAAAATATTTTTTGTCTTATCTCTATAAATTAAAACAAGTAATAAAATATTCATGTTCTATAGTCATCCAGTTTTCCAATAAAATTACATTTTCAATTGCGCAATTAGAGTAATTTTCATGCATATGATGTGTAAATTTAACATAATTAATTCTAAACATTTCACGCAATTCCTTTAGCGAGGGACATTCCAAATCAAGCATATCAACAATTTCACACGATATTTCTGCAAATTGTTGCAACCAATTCTTTTTTTCCAAGCCTTTTACAAAAATTTTTGTTGCCTCTGCTAAAAAATTCTCGAGAATTACAGGCACTTGAGAATACGGTAAATCACCAGAATTCCAAGGTATTCCATGATGATTGCGCTCTGTCCAAATGTTTATAGACTTATACTTTGGTGGAATGTTTTTCCACTTGCAGGGTGGTTGAAAGAAAAAAGAATATGGCTTTATACCTGTAGCATCAAAGAATGGTAATATAGCCAATTCTTTCAAGACAAATTTATTGTCTGGTAACTTGATCCACAATGTAGTCCATCTTGATTGCAACTAAACTATCTCCATGTGGTTACAACAGTTTTATACCAACTTTTTCACTCCACCACTTATTGGTTTATACTCAACTATACGATCATGCAAAATTAAGCAATATGCTGACGTTTGAGCAGGAAAATTGTCACTAGTTTGAAATTTTAAACGAACGTCAACTGGTCCGTATTTCAGTGACTCATTTTGTTTAGAGCAGTCAATAACAACTAGAGGTGCATGCTGTATAAATTCTCCTCTCGAAATCAATGGTTGCGGTTCTTTACCATAGTAATTAGCTTGAAAGTTTGTATACATTTCATAAAGAAGAGCATACTGATTTCGATTAATATCAAGATTCAAATTACTATAAGGATAGCACTGATCATTTAAAAGTAGTTTGACATTAGTCAGATTGCAATGATCAAAGTTGCTAGAACTTCTAGTAGTATTATTTTTTCTGTTTGTTTGAAATCCAAGTATGACAAATCTCGGTTTTTCCAATTGTGTTGCGGTTTTTACTGTCCAAACGTGGTTTGAAGTATTTGGAAGTAGAGGATATTCATACAGTTCCCAAGTTCGAAAACTTATTGGAATAGGTGGATCTTTTTCAATATATTTTAGCAACTGAAATTTTCGTGAATCTGACAGTCTAACGCTAGGCAATAACCACTCTGTTTTATTAATTTCAATTTTATACTGCTCGATGGGAGCCGCTTGCAAGATGGCATTTGCATCACTTTTTGATCTTGTCAAAATAAGTTCATGCTTAGCATTGACAATGATTTTGTGATAATCTTCAGCAAAACCAAATATCATGTTAAGCGGTATGGCTACATCGAAGTAGCCAGTAGCGATGGTTAATGATTGATTATTATCATTTATTTCGAGCCAACCAGTATTCTGGATGTAACGTGATTGTCCAGGATTTAGAGATACATAATTTTTAATGAGACTAGTGAGACCAACATTCTTGTTTCTATCAATTTCTATTGCATTGATTTCGTATCTTGCTTTTTCAAACAAATGACAGATGGCATTGGAAACTAAAGCTGTGTTTGTAACTGGTTCTCCATCAGTTCTTACGATTCTTCCATGCACGTGAAGTGAACTTTTGCTCGGCAGGAGACAGTGGTCCTGATTTTGAACAGCAATCCGAATTTCATCACTGTTGTTGACGGTTGATGAGGCATAAGGCTGATGTGCATGAATTTCACAGTGTGCAATCGACTCATCAAAGATGATTGGCGCTTGAATATTTAAAATTTCCCCATCCATGACAAATGATCAAACGATGATAGACAAATTTACAGATGCAGGTGCAAAAAATCTTGAATCTCTTTATTTTCTTCTTCTTTTGAGCTGCAGACCTTGACTTTTTAGGAAGAGGGCACTTTGAGGTGTTAACCCTTTGGCTGCTATTTGTCGACTGATTAGCTTTTGGCATTGTGCTGGTTTATTATAACCAAAGCCAATCTTTGTATTGAAAACAATACCCATTATTATTAGAGAGACTTGATGTGTAGTCTAATTGTTATAACTTCTCCACGAAAATTAACCAAATGTTCGTCTTGATCAACTATACAGAGCTGTATATGATCTATTGACTGCACGGCGACTGGCAGGTAAATGGCATGAGATGTTACTTCCACTATCTTATATCCAGGTGGCACTAAGGGAAAAAACTCATGAATAGTCTGTACTTTCTGACCATTAATGTATGCACCTGTAGTTATGCTACACTCAACCCTCAAAAAATTCACTTTTATGATTGATACCGGTTGATCAGATTCATACACTTGTTTAGCTTTTAGTCTGCGTGGAGAGAAACCTAGCAATTGACCAATAGAATCTTTAGGCTCAAAATTTACATCGTGACTGCAATATATTTCGCTTTTTAGAGTATTATTGTTTGGTTTAATATGAATTTCAATACCCTTTTTGACTAAAACATTCTGTAGATAGCGCTTTATGTCACCTATTTGATAACTTCCTGTAGGTATTTCAATTATTTCATTACCCACATAAAATTTATTTTGACCAAGGTCCACATTAGGTATCGAATTAAAAGTTAGAAATTTAACGAGTCCAAGTTCGTAATTTTTATGAGGAGACAACTCAATCGGAGGAAAATAGTGAGTTCCCAGGATTGGAGTAGCTCCTGATAATGTCAGTGTCAATGAATCATGCATGATGACTGCTAGCGTTCAACTGACTTGATATTGCAAATTTCAGCACTTAAATAGATTGAACTTACTTTTAATTTTAATTGATTACATAGAAATCGCAAACATAAATGTCCACACACGAATGTATCGTAATTTTGATATCTCTCGTGATTATACTTTATGCTACCAGCACCGAGATACTTGAAGAGATCCGAAGGTGGTTGAAGATTACTGAAGCTATCGAAATACATTATTTTACTGCCAATCTTTTTATAGGCACACCAATGTGTTCCTGGTCCTTTTTTATCATCAAGATTGACAATAGCGCATTCATATTTACGTGGTCCACCCTTTGGTAATCCATTTCGCATGAAAACACCTCGAAAATGCGGAATCTTCAAAGATTTTGCGAATTTGAGTAAATCTGCATCAGTTAAGGCCCGATGAGGTAGCTTCACTTTGAGTTTTTTGACTTGCGTTTAAGTCCTGCTCCTTGTTTATACGGCTTTAGATGAAGCCCTAATCCTTCCCTATATGGCTTCAAGTAAAGGCCTTTTCCTAAAGAAATGGCTTCCATCGCTTCATTATGCCGTTTACTCTCTGAAAGTTGCGGTTTTGCCGAATTTGCACCATTTACAGCTTTAGCTATTCCTGCAGCTCCACCAGCTAGCGCCCCGGCAGCACTGAGGCCCGCAAAAACGGGTATGAGAAAGGGTAAAAATCCTCCTACTTTGACCGGTACAGGTAGAATACGAGGTTTATTCACACTTCTTTTTCCACCAGCCTTCATTACAGCTGCGCGTGCGCCTCTGAGTGCATATTTAATGGCAGTTTGCGCATTATTGGTTTAAATCATGGACTTTTTAGCTGCAGCGCCTTTTTTTCTCAGTGTAGTGGTAGGTTTTTTATTCCTGAGACCCATCCCGAATTTTGATTTCATCTTCATTGCGTTTGTTATTCCCCAAGCAGCTGCCTTTTCACCTATGCCCGCGTCCTGAGCCAAGACACGTGTCCAAGCTTTTTCAGCTAGTTCGCTATCAGCTGAGTTTCTAGCCTCTATATTTTCTCTATTCTGTGAGTAGGCTATATCGTGCTCTTTGCAAGCAGTGTCCAGTGGATTGATTCCTGGATCACCTCGTGCTAATCGTTTGGCTAGTTTAGTACCTGGTCCACAGTACTGGTAACCAGGCAAGTGCAACTCAAACGGCAAATTGTTGATGATTTTGTTGAGCAAACCTCTTCCACGTCTTGCCTGCTTCGAGGTTCGTTTACAACTGACCCGCTTGCCTCTGTGAACGATTATATCTATGCAAGGGATACTTTCAGACTGAAGGTTCAACCTATATAACCAAGATATTTCTAGGATTTCCAGTCAGTCTTCGTCAAGATGCAGTTTAAAACACAACCTGTGAAACTACCTATCCAGAATTTCGATTCGCTTGTTCAAAACGAGAATAGAGAAAAACGACATGGACATTTGTTACCAAACAGCGTACGAGCAATATATTGTGGACCTTCCAACTGTGGAAAGACAAATGCTTTGCTGGCTCTACTGATACATCCAAATGGACTAAGATTCGAAAATATTTACATCTACTTAAAATCTCTGAAACAACCAAAGTATGAATTTTTGGAAAAAGTCCTTCAATCTGTAGATGACGTTGAGTACTATCCCTTCAATGAGCATGAGGAGTTTATAATGCCAAGTAAAGCAAAACCAAATTCAGTCATTGTATTTGATGATGTGGCTTGCGAGAAACAGGATAATATAAGAGCATTTTTTTCTATGGGTAGACACAAGGATGTCGACTGTTTTTACTTGAGCCAGACATATGCCCATATTCCTAAACATCTTGTACGCGATAATGTTAATTTACTTGTGTTATTTAAACAAGATGAAATGAATCTAAAGCATATTTTTGATGATCATGTGAATACTGATATGACTTATTCAAAATTTAAACATATGTGTTTAGCTTGCTGGAATGGCGATAAGTATGGGTTCGTTGTAATCGACAAGGATAGGAATCTTAATTAAGGTAGATATAGGAAAGGTTTTGATTGTTTCATAAATCTGGAAAAGTAATATATACATATGCTGTGATCAATACAGAAACAGTCGCACCTTAGACGCTGATGTATCAACATGTCTTCACGTCAGGAAAATTTCCAAAAGCAAAAAAATATTTTACATCAAATTGCTAGAGCTAGTGAATCAATTCGACGGAAGCATAGGTTAATAAAGTTGGGTAAAGAAACAGTTGAACAAACATTAAGTGAAACTTTTAAGCCCATTGTTAATCCACTCGAGAAAATTGTTGGTGGTCTCAAGAATATGAAAGAAAAAAAACTTGAGCCAATCAAAAGTAAAGAAGAAGAAGAAGGGGAAGCAAAGAGTAAAGTAGAAGAAAGTATTGATGATGATGATGATTTGTCATATAAATCAATTAATGACGAGGAAGAAGCAGACAAGACTGAATATCCCAGTAACATGGAGTTATCAGCTCGTAGTGAAGAGGAAAATAACTCAGAAACGCCTACATCTTCATGGATTGTTAATGATGATGCAAACAAGTATCTCATATTGTTGGGTGAAAGAAGCAGAGAACTCGATAATGTGTATGGAGTGAGAAAATTAACGAGAGATAGATTAAGGATTGGAGATACTCCGATAAGTTTCAGTCAGAACTATATTCATGTGGGTAATTTGAATTTTCCCTAAAGTAAAGGCTTGTTTGAACTTTTATTTAAAAAAGTTCCCGAAGAGTCCTCTATAACCCCCAATGATCATGAGAGTTATAGGCAAATTATCATTGCAACAAACGCGTATAAAAAGAATTATGAACCAGATGGCGAAATTCGTGACAATCAGTCCTTTAAATATAAAAATTTTATAAAGAAATTAATTCCCACATCTCCATCAAAAAATACAAATAGGCGAAGTAAAAGCCGAAAATCATTATCAGGTAAAGGTATGGTCCCGCAACACATGATTGCTAGACAGGGTAGTCTGATGGACTACATTTACTGGGGTGACCCGAATGAATTGGTAGATCGATTACGCTTACTGCTAGCGTCTCAAGCAGCTGGAAATCCAAGTCACATAAACGAAATTATATCAATTATTGAAGAGCTGCGAGAAGCTGGATTTATATATTAATGAGTGTTTTGCCCAGATTTTAATAATTTACAAGATGAGCATCAATGTATTCGGGCGTCATTCCAAGCGAGCAGGGAGTACAAGTCCTGGTCCTCCTGGAATTGGCTTCAAAGTCACATCTGAAGGAGATTATGACATGAATAATAAAAGGCTGTGTAAAGTGGCTGATGCACAAGAGCAGAATGATGCTGTTAATCTGAATATGATGCAACATATGATACAGCGTGAACTTCAGACTATCTACGATGTTATAGCTTCCTTGCGAACTGAAGTAGTCAATAATAATATGATGATTGAGACTTTGGAAAATTCCACAGATAAACTTTTCAAAAATGCGAAAATTGATGCTGAATCAATTCAAAAACTGGTGTATCGAAATTCAGAGCTCATTAGTCAAGTAGACAACAGACTGAATGCACTCAAAAATGGACGTTGAGAAGCAGCAGGTGGTGAAGGAGCTGCACAAGCTAGCTAGAAGGAATTACCAACGTCGACATTTTGACATCCGTGGAATTGATGAGACCTGGCAAGCTGATCTTGTTGAAATGCAACCGTACGAGAGAGTAAACAAAGGATACAATTACATCTTAACTGTAATTGACATATTTTCAAAATTTGCTTGGGCTGTTCCCGCTAAATCCAAGAAGGGTGATGATGTAGCTGCAGCCATGAAATCTGTACTTGATAAAGGACGCGTACCAAAAAATTTACATGTTGATAGAGGTAAAGAATTTTACAACTCGCATTTTGAGAAGCTTATGAAGCGATATAAGATAAATTTGTACTCGACATTTAGTAATTTGAAAGCATCAATTTGCGAGCGATTTAATCGTACCTTGAAGAATAAAATGTGTATGCAATTTAGCTTGCAGTGGATAGATATTTTGAAAGATTTAATTTTTTCTTACAACGATACCAAACATCAGAATATTAGAATGAAACCAAAAGATGTTACTAAACAAACTGAGAAAAAATTGTTGTTCAATGTATACAAAAATTTCAATGTGAAACAAGCAGTTGAGAAAGCTAAATTTAAAGTTGGAGATAAAGTTCGTATAAGTAAATTTAAGCATGTTTTTGAGAAAGGCTACACACCGAATTGGACAACTGAAATATTTACCATAAGTCATGTTAAGAATACTGAACCAGTGACGTATATGCTTAAAGATTATCGAGATAAAGCTATTGCAGGTAGTTTTTATGAACAAGAACTTGGCAAAGTTAGACATCCAGACATTTATCTTGTGGAAAAAGTACTGAAAAAACGTGGAAATGAGCTGTTTGTAAAATGGTTAGGGTTTGATGACTCTCACAATAGTTGGATAGATAAGTCTAGTTTGTAAGTATCTTTGTATTAATATTAAGGTTTTTCTGAATAAAATTGATTATTATCAAACATATATCTTTTTACTTACTCATATATCTACCCTTAATCTATTAAATGAAAAAGGCGAATTTGGATTAAATTATACTTTTATTCAAATTCTCATACTAATAAAATACATGGCAAGTTTTAATGTAAAAAAGTACCGTTTACACGTCTGAGTTCTGGTAATTTCTCAATCACTTCTTCACACACATTTTGATTGTAAAAAGTAATCATTTCAAGAAACAGAATTTCAAATCGCATGAGATTATTAAATATAAGTTTTTTCATTGCCTTATTTTTTAAACTTGCATAATTTTTTTGTATATAAGATTTTACACTTTTCACACAAGGCGATTTCACATTGCACCAAACACCTTCAGCGATGGTTTCAATGATGACATCCTTTGTGCGTTAAAACGGCATAAGACTCTGCTTCAGAAGATACCGGTCGATACAAACACTGACTTCCTGGAGAACAGCAAACGTTGTTTCTTGTAGTACAAACGGATAATATTTTCGAGTATCTTGAATTTGCTCCAAAGCCACTATATAATCTCCAAAAGATGTAGTCATATGTATATGGAAATTTCCACAGTCGATGCATTGCTGCTTCTCTTGGCCATCAAAGAACAGTGAAATGAGTTTAAAGTAACTTTTAAATAATTTCCAGTCTTCAGGATTCAGGGTTATACTTGCACATGGATGACTGGCTAACAGTTTCACAGATGAGGCGAGATTTCCGTCTTTTTTAAAATCAGCACCAATGATAATTTGCTTTGTGAATGATGAATTCAGATTGTATGTAGTTGCATGTAACATTTGATTTCGAGGCATATGAGGCATGATGACGATGTTGATTGCTTTCAGATACTGAGTGATAGTTGAAGACTCTTTACTTTATATATTTTTCTTTACAAATTCGACGGAATTGTAGCATCCACCCAAATACCGCATGCAGAGATCACCATCTTCACCAGACTTTTGCATTCCCAACAGCAGATTTTCATCTTCACTCAGCAGATTGGTCATCCTCGCTGGTAGAAAAAGGGTGAATTTGTCTTCTACCGTGACAATGAATCGCGCTGCAAACTGTGTTGTGACTTTCCTGATGCTTCTAATTTCATAGTCTTTGTTCAGCTCTAGGTCTTTCAGCTTGTTCTTTGGAAGGAAATTGTTATTGATGGCAACTTTATTTAGTTTGGAGTAATCCATTTTTTTCACCGTTTCACTTTTTGCAATATCCAAAGTACTAAAGTTTCTCGTTAAAGTTTGTGAATCTATTCGCACTTGTATTACTTGTTTTAGTTCTCGAATTCTCTGTAGGAATACGTTTACACGATTTTTCAGCTCTTGTCGCTTTTCTTCTTCTTCACAATCTGACATCTGACAATAAACTGATGAAAGAGAAGATCTGGCCTCCTTTTATAGGCGCTTACTCCCTCTACCAAATTTCAGAAGACTTTTGCATTATATGATGCAACAATGTTCTAGAACGTTCTACACTGTAATCGGCACTTTCGGGATATAATTATTGCAACGCAAAATGTGATGCATCATTACAATACCCTTGAAGCTGCTGACGGAAGAAATACTTTCCAGAAATTGCGTAGTATATTTTTGATGATGCCATCAGGAATATTCTAGAACGTTTTATCTGTGAGGAAGCAATGAATCATCCTTGTTTTCTCGTTATAACCTTGAAAGTATTGCCAGAACGTTCTACATTATAATCGACACGTTCGGAATATATATTTTTGCAGCGCAAAATCTAATGTGTCAATACAATAACCTTGGAAGGTGCTGACGAAAGAAATTTTTTCCAGAAAGCAATAAATCATCCTTGTTTTTCTCGTAATAAACTTGAACGTGTCTTGCCATGAATTCGGCTTGTACAATTGCGCAATATTCTGTGACGTCATCATGAGCTTCGAGAATGTTCCAGGAGCTTAGCACGGTGAATCTGGTAATACACTGGAAATTTGTTTGCAGCTCGCGCCTCATATAGCTGAGGATTATTATTATTATTATTATTATTATGAAGGTTAATACGTAAGCAGAAAACGTTTTTGCGATGTAACTTCAAGGGCAAATGAAAAAAAATGTAACCTTGAAGCTATTTTACGTAAAATTCAAACTGCGTTTTATTTTCATGAATTCCGTTCGTACAATTCTCAAAAGCTGGAGTAGCTACCGGATGCAACCTGATCCGTGAGAATAAATCAAATTCATATGGACGAAAACAGGATGTCACATCAAATTTCACATACATACACACTTGCATATTTGCGCCTTAAATATGACTGTTTTATCTATAAGGAAGCAATAGATCATTCTTGAACCTGTTTACATCAATTCGGCTCTGACAATTGCGAAATATTCTGTGACGTCATCTTGAACTTCGAGAATTTTTCAGAAGCTCCAGGATCCCTCGAGAATGGTCTAGAAGCTAAGCAACACAGCGTCCATGCCAGCCTCACACGGATACACACGGACACACACACACCGATACTCACTAATACTAATTGGTACAGAAACCCCCCTGTATATCTACTCAGAGTGAGTATTTTCGAGGAGCCCAAAAATCAGAGACTCTATACACATTATAAAATTCCCAAGAAGACTATTTGTATAGAAAGTCACATCTGCGAGGTACCAAGGGGTTGATTTGTAATATTAAGGGTTGGAGCCCAAAAATCGGCATGGGCATTTTCGAGGAGCCCAAAAATCAGAGACTCTATCCACACTATAAAATTCCCAAAAAGATTATTTTTATAGAAAGTCACATCTGCGAGGTACCAAGGGGTTGATTTTTAATGTTAAGGGTTGGAGCCCAAAAATCGGCATGGGTATTTTCGAGGAGCCCAAAAATCGTAGACTCTATCCACACTATAAAATTGCCAAAAAGAGTATTTTTTGAGAAAGTCATACCTGCGTTGTGCTAAGGGGTTGATTTTCAATGTTAAGGGTTGGAGCCCTAAAATTGGAGTGGGTATTTTCGAGGAGCCCAAAAAAAGCCCAAAAATATGCCTGGATTAAATTTTTTTTGTGGATTCCAAGAGCCCAAAAAAAGCCCAAAATTCTGGTGGAATTGCATTTTCATTATTTTGTGTTTTTAGGAAGTGGAGGTGCTAGCTTAATGTAAGCTAGCACCTCCACAAGAAAATTGATTTTTTGAAAAAAGTAAAGGAGCCCAAAAATTTTAATTGGGGCCCAGAAAAAGCCCTAAAAAAGCCCGAAATTCTGAGCTATTAAAAAATTTTAAATTCGATTGTGTAGGTGCTAGCTTAATGGACCTGCTGTCACGCAAATAAAGTCAACGCTAACGGAGCGCAACTTTTTCAACTGCGCTTGTACCTAGAAGCATTTTTATTGATAGTGCACATTTATTGATTTCAAATCGACCGCGGTTTTCGGCACATGCGCAGTTGAAAAAGTTGCATAGGGCAAGCGCAGCGATACAAGGCCGGGCAGCCAATGAACGTCGTTGATAAAAATAAAGTTCCGAATCACGGTAGAGGTGGGGGCCCCTCAAGCCTTGAAATAATTGGTCAGGTACGTTTCAAGGACCTTAACCTTCGCTCCCACTTCTGGGTCAAATTGACCCGTATCTCAAGTTTGGTTGCCTATACCTTCAGGGAATTCATAAATTGGCGCGCCCGACATTTTGAAACTAAAATGCGTTTTTTCAACAAAAAAATTATTAAAAAAAAAAAAATTTTCAAATTTTTTTTTTGGTGATTAAATAATTTTTTTGGTATTTTTTATTCATACCATCGAATTCCGCAATAGTTATAGTATATCTGTGATTTTTTTCGAATGAATTGGTTAAGCCGTTTTAAAATGATGCCTGATCAAAAATGTGGTCGGGTCAATTTGACCCGGCGTAGGGAATTCGATTGAAAAAATAGGTGGTGGGAGCGAAGGTTAAAATAAAAGGAAGTTTACTGTACATTTCATTTCTATAACTTACCTTTCTACGTTGTGCATAATGTTAATAGATAGTTGAACTGCAAAAAGCATCAGCCAACATTTGTGTATATTTGAAATACGATGTAAAAACGGTGATATTAAAATATTCATTAATGTCCAACAAAGAAACACTTTGTGAACTTTTCTTTTCAATTAAAGTCATTGAAAGAAATGTAAACATACTGCAATATAATAATCAAGACTCTAGTTACTATGACAATTTTATGATGAAAACTCAGTCGTCCCCAAGCACCCCAACAGATATTTCGTATCTACGGTGCTGTGCACACGTCACAGAGGAGAGATTCTCGCACGCGTCTACCACCTCTCTCGCTCTCTAGAAGAAAGAGTGGTGGACGAGAAATATGTGTTCCAGAAGGGAATTTCCCCGAGTTGGGCATGTGTGGACTACACGATAGTATACGGGTGTATAGTGTATAGTGTATACTATATATACTATCTGCAGTTCTAATGAAGATAGTAAAGCGATTCAAACTCAAAACTATAACGGATAGGCTCTGTAATTATCCAGAAAGCCGCGGGGGTTTCTTTTTTTGCTGCCGACCGCTGGTGCCTGTCTTTGACCCGTGCTTCTGAATTCTTACCCAGACATTGACACCTCCACTCAAAAAAATGTTTGGTAAAATCTACCAGAATTCTGTTTAAATATGCCCTTACTCTTTTTTCTGGTTAGACTAACCAGAATTATGGTTGAATTAACCAGAAATTCTGATCAAAATAATTAGAATTCTGATTACTGTAACCTTCCAGCGGGCGCGTGGCCGCACTGCGTGCGGCACAACCAGAATTGTTTGACTTTCGGTGGGAAGAAAAGCGGTAAATGCCTTTAGGGCAAGATGTAATCCTAGTTGACACTATTTTCGATAGATTTGCATGCAGAGGACTCGCCAAAAAAATGTCTGTCAGTCGCATTGCTTCTGTCAACGTCAGCAGCCGAGATCCGCCGCACGGAGTGATGCGTGCGCCTGGTATCGCGCCTACCTCCACCGCACGTAGTGAGGTGCGCCTTTATGTTAAATGTTGAGTGTTTATTGCTGTCCAATGTTTCCGAATAAATTGCGATTTATTGAGAATAATGTTTTTCTTCGAAATAATCCCTTCACAGATAAACAGAACGCGCTTTTTGTCTGAATAAACCGATGTTTTGATCAGCCGCACGGAGTGCGGCGCGCGCCCGCTCGTGTGACTCCACAAGGCGCGCCCCCCGGAAGGTTAACCAGAAAAAATAGTAAGGCCATATTTAACCAGAATTCTGGTTGACTTAATCAGACATCTTTTTGAGTGTCTTCTGACCGGTAGCAAAAAAATGCACCCCAGCTGTTTCCTAACACCTACTTTCCCACAAATAAATGTCCGAAAATATCGCGATTTCCACCAAAAATAAAACAATCACATCCTTTCGGGAGATTGCAAATAATTAGAGAGCCTATCCGTTACAGTTTGGAGTTTGAATCGCTTCAATATCTTCATTAGAACTGAAGATAATATAGTTCTATATTTTTGTAATTTTAAGCAACAATTTTTATTATTTCTCAAATTTGTCGACTGCAATTTGTTCACAAATGTTTTCCTCTTATTTATGAATTTTCTACATTTTTGCCCATTGCCTCGTTTATAGGAAATGATGCTCTAAACTTGACTCTTCTTTAATGTGCCCGAAAATCCTTACTTTTTTACATTTTTCAGTCTGCGAAGCACAAACCATTTTTTACATTAATGTCTTGAAGCTCATTTACGTAGAGCACTTTCAGCTTTCGAATGACTATTTACTTATTACTCTAGCATTTTTTGGTTGGGGGCTATTCAAGTAGTACGCCCAGGTGCGAATTTGGGTTGGCAACCAGAGTTGACGGTCGGCCCAAGGTCGGGCCGGCTTTGGCAACCGAATTTTGCTGACCAAGGTTGGCCCAACTATAGCAGTTCGAATCCACCTTAGTTGGGCCAACGTTAGAAGCCAACAATGGCTTCCAAAATTTACCCGACCGTCGGCCCAACTGTGGCCCAAGGTAGGGTCGACGGTCGTTTGGACTTTGGTTAATTGGCTCAAAATAACCATAACACTGCGGTCGGCCTGACTCTGGGCGATAGTTGGCCCGACCATCGGTTAATATTATCCACTGCAAGTAACCTTACTTTTGCCGACCGTCAGTCCAACTCTGGCCCAAGGTTGGGTCGACGGTCCTTTGAGCTTTCGCAAATTGGCTTAAAATAACCATAAAACTACGGTCGGCCGGCTCTGCGGTACGAACCTTGAAAAATCAAAGTTGGCCCAACATTGTTGTCCAAGGTTGGGCCGACATCATTCTAATAGTTGGCCCGACCGTGGACCTTCGACTAATTCGCAGAAGAAGCGTTGGTTAGCTAACGATTCCTCCCAATGTTGGGTCAACTTTGAAAACCAATGGTATGCCAACCTTGTATTCCGCGGTTGGCTCAACCATGACAACTATTGTTGGCCCAACTGTGTAAAATAGGGACGGCATGCGCTATGTTGGGCCGAACTTGCAAAGATTAGGCCAACCATGGCCCGACCGACAATTCCGTGATAAAATTTCTAAGTTCCGTCGATGCAAATTTCAAATGCTCATTAAAAATGACATTTTATGTCATTATCAAAAGTTGTGAAATGGCCTAAAACGCGAAAAAACAAAATATTACACGAAGAAAAATAAGTCAAATTGGGCGCCAAAAAAAAAATGTTCG
>CAKNXH010058368.1:88866-124351 GCA_932178445.1 Andricus quercusramuli | reverse complement strand
GGTGGTTACAGTCTGCGCGAATTCAATACGATGATCCGGCGAAAGTCTCGTGCACCCTGAGGACACGGAGCGACCCAAGGACGACCGCCTTCTGCATTCTCCCTGCAAGTGCCTCAGCATTTTGTTGACACGCAGGGATGCTTTTCAGGCTATTAACAAGTGAAACCTTGGCACCTCCAAGAGCGCCAATGATCAGGACAATTAGCTTAACAGAATATTCCGGGTATAACAGTCGCAACTCCCTCATAAGGTCTTTATACCTTTCTTTCTTTTCTTTCTCCTTCGCTGTGACGTTTTTGTCCGCTGGTGCCGAAAATTCGATAACGAACATGGTTCGTTTCTCGAAGTCAAGAAGAACCATGTCAGGCCTCGAGTGCGCAACAGAAACAATTGTCGAGAATATGAAGTTCCAATATATGCGGCACTTCTCATTTTCGACAATTGACTCTATTTCTCTAGGGGCGTTCAGCGGAGAGGTATTTGGGCCAATGCCGTAAGAGTAACAGAGATGGTAATAAAGCACTCTCAGTGCTGCATTGTGCCTTTGGATGTAGGTTGTTCCCGCATGAGCTGGACAACTAGATAGTATGTGTCCTAGATGCTCGGGGTGTTCATGACACGCTCTGCAGCTATCATCGGGAATATCTTGGCTCAAAATGTGGCGACGGTATGCTAGAGTGGAAATGACACCATCTTGACATGCCAAAATGAAGCCCTCTGTGCCCGACTTCAATCCGGGTGATCTAAGGAAAGCAAACGTGAGCTCATACGACATCGACTGATCTTCCACATTTCTGTGGAAGATGCCGTGCATCTTCTTGTCGAGGAGCTCTTCGCGGAAGTTTTTCTCCTGTGCTTTCTTAATCCGGGCCTTCAGGAGTGAGTATTTAAGATGGATAAGATTTGATGCATTTCGCTCACCCCTGATATTGAAGTCAAGGCGGAGTGTTTCAGCAGCCTCTTCTGCTGCTTTGTAAAGAAACGCCCCTTCGCCTACTTCTTCGTGTTTTCTGACCATTTTAAGAAGAGGATCTTGTCCATTTGCGACAATATGTGCTGTACCCAGAATAATCCTGTTGTGAAGACATTCAAGATTCAGTATTCCACGACCACCTTGACGGCGTGAGATGTAAAGTCGTGGAACAGAAGATTTAATGTGCATGCTTTTGTTCATGTGCATAACCTTTCGGGACCCGATGTCGAGGGATCTGAGCTCGTCCTTCGTCCATGGAACTACTCCAAATGAATAGAGTACTACTGGGACGGCAAGCATGTTCGTTGCAGATACTTTGTTCCTCGCCGACAGTTCGGAAGACCATATCTGTCGGAGACGTTTGTATCTGCATCGGAGAGTATCCTTTATAGATGTTACGTCCTGAATGCGGCTTTGTGGCACGCCCAGGTATGTATAGGTCTCTCCAGCGCAAAGGTGTCGTATAGCGCTTCTGTCAACGAGTTCAGGATGTTCGAGGATGCCGTTAAGTTTTCCTTTCTTCAAATTAACCTTGGCGCATTTCTCTAACCCGAACTTCATTCCAATCTCTTGAGTGTACTCTTTGACAATTTTTAGAGGTAGATGTAGTTTTTCTTGATTTCTAGCATAGATCTTAAGATCATCCATGTAAAATACATGAGTTACCTTATGCTTTCGATTTCCAGGTTTGCCGCAGAGGTACCCTTCGGAATGGCGAAGTGCGAGAGATAGTGGCAATAATGTGAGGCAAAAGAGGAGAGGGCTCATGGTGTCGACCTGGAACACACCTCTCTGAAAGGCGATACTGTTAGTGATCACACGATGTTTTTCAGATAAGATGGCAAATCTGGTTTTCCAAAGCGGCATTAATCTCTCTATGCATATCACGATGTGTGGATGAACCTTCAAGCTTTCCAACAGACAGATGATAAGTCTATGGGAGGTTGGATCAAAAGCTTTTCGGTAATCTATCCAGGCCATCGATAGAGATCGTTGATAGGATGCTGCGTCTTTACAGACACCTCTATCGATGAGCAGGTTCTCCCGACATCGATGCTACGCCTTTCTTCGAGCCACGTTGTTCATACATCTCTCGCCACACAGGTGTTCAGACAAGTTATTGGCCTGTAATTCTTAGGGTCAGCTAAGTTGCCTGTCTTCGGCAGGAGCACTGTGCGTCCTTCCACCAACCACTCCGGAATAGACTCTTCTGACTTGAGATATGAGGTGAAAATTCGGGCCAGATGCTGGTGGGTGAAGGAAACTTCTTCCACCATAAGGTCTCGATACCATCTGTTCCCGGAGCGGGAAACTTC
Source organism: Andricus quercusramuli (assembly GCA_932178445.1). Taxonomy (NCBI): domain Eukaryota; kingdom Metazoa; phylum Arthropoda; class Insecta; order Hymenoptera; family Cynipidae; genus Andricus; species Andricus quercusramuli. The sequence continues at coordinate 122,062 of CAKNXH010058368.1, read as the reverse complement.
TTTATGCCTCTTAGTACGTTTTTCACCTCCTCGGTAGTGATAGGTGGGCATTCTTCCTCAGGTGTTATGAGGGCATTGCACAGCTCCTTGAAGCTATTTATGTTCTTTGAGTCTTCTTGAGGTGGATGCTGGACCTCGTAGACTTCTCTCCAAAATGTTTCGACCTCCTCTGGTTTGGGCGGATGGTCGACAGTAATTGGAGGTTCTTGGAAGAGTTTTGATGGATCAGATGAAAATTGTTGATTTTCTTTGACCCACCTCTCTCTCCGCTCTAGACTTCTCCTAGCGTTATATAGTATTCGTATTCTGTCAACAATATGCTGTCTGATGGTCATTAGCTTTGATTTGTTGATTGTGTGATGACGGATCCGCAATTCGCGCGCGAACTGTCGAACCTTGGCAGTGAAATTCCTGCCAGATGTTATGTAGTCAATCACACACTGAATGCGGGACGCGTACTGTCTAGCCCAGCCTATCTTTGTGCTGAGTTGATGCATTCTCCTTTTGGTCTTATGATCAACCGTTGGTTTTGTTTTACGGCTTGCATCTGCCAAAGTTCTCGCTGCATTGTACACACCACAACTGATAGTCCAGAGGTCGGATTCTTCGGAAAAATCTCCACGAAGTTCATCATCCAATTCAGTCAGATCTTTGGGCTTGGGAGAAACCTGAATGTTGATGTTTCTCCGGGTCCTGAAGCATCGTTCTTCGTCTATTGGATGCCTGTTCGCGTTTGCTCTCAGTGTCGCTTCTCTTTCTCTGTTGCCGGCTTGTGCTGGATGCGGTTGAGTAGGCACTCCGCTTATATAACCCCTTTTCCTAAGGTTCTCGGCATGGTTTCGCAGACGTTGTTGCGAAAAGTCTGAGAGCTCTGGGTGTTTCTCGCACCACAGAGCATGCAGTCGTGCCATGTAACCTTCTCGCTCGGGGGCCATATTGCTATCGTAGCACTCCAGCAGGCCGTCATTCAGTTGATCCGTCCACTTAAAAGTAACAAGATTCCGCCGGTCAATCGCATTGACTCCGTCTTGATTGGCTCCCCCAACTGTAGGGTAGTCGGCATTGTTGTCCGACCCATTGTCGGGAGCCCTGCGCGTTCGATTGCTTTGAACCGCACTTACTACAACTATGTTTGGTGTTGTCATTGTTGTTCCCACGAGCAGCTAGGGAAAGGGTTCGTCCATCCTTGTAGAGCCCCGCATGCAAGGATAAGGCTGTATACTCTGAGAGTCGCCGATTTCCCAGAATCACCGTTAGAGACACCTCACCCAGATGACATTCAGCTTTCGGCACGGTTCTCACGCCTTCGCTTGGGGTTTATTCCTTCGGGACCATCCCTGAACAATTGTCCGCGACTGCTTATTAATTACTGTAACCATATTCAGCAGAAACCCTTGGTATAGGGACCCTCTATCCGCAACCCGAGGACGCGTTCGGAGGCTTTGTCATAAGCCCTTCGGTTCTATTCCAAAGGAATCAAAACCGAAACCGAAACTATAAATATATATATATATATATATATATATAATATAAATATATATATATATATATATATATATATTTTTATTTTAGGTTTGCTTGAAAAAGACACACAGTAGTGTTGAAACGTACGTAGCATAAATGATGATTTTATTAAAACAAAATGTCAACAAAGTGGATGTTTTATTAACAAACAGACCGAAAGACCTAAGGAAATTCATTCAAATATATGAATTCTCTTTATTTATGCATTCTCTTAAAATCTGTATAATTCTCTTCAAGTCCGTAGAATTCTCATCAATTCAGTAGAATTCTCTTACGTTTGGCGAAATTCTCTTGAATTTAGTAGAATTCTCTTGCGTTCAACAGAATTCTCGTGCAATCTGTAGAATTATCTTGAATTGAGTAGAACTCTCTTGATTTCCATAAAATTATCTTAAATTCTGTGAAAGACTCTTGTATTCTGTAGAATTATCTTGAATTCTGAAAAATCCTCTTAATTTCTGTAAAATTCCCTTGAACAATTTTGCACTCAGTACAAATTTTAAAAAACTTTTAAATTCATTCGAATAAGCTTTGATTTATTTTGAATTCACTAGTCTTTCTAATTTTCATTGTTGTGAACGTTACAAGACATATCAATGAAATTCCATTGGAAAAATGCGACACGCCAGAGTCATAATTAAATGCTTGATGATTTCAGAGCACGCATTTAACAAACAGTACCAAATCACTTTCTCCGGGTGCATTTCAAAGTGCAAACATACGCCCGTAAAAATCCCTCTGATGACGCACATCGTTTTTAAAGCAAATGTGTATTATTGTATTGAACGGAATATCTACTCAAGTGTTGGATAAGTGTGTGAGGTTATTATTTTAAATTTTATATTTTTTAGCAGCTCAAGTTGGAGGAAGCTCCGACGGGGTTCGATGTAAGTACTAGGGGGAGTACTAGGGGGAATTTCTTAGGAATTTCTAATATTATTGTAGGGATATCGATATACACTAATGTCTTGGGAAGGTTGTGGTATCTATTTTTAGTTTAACATTTTTGGTTGTTTTTGTAAGCCCCGAAAAAATAATCAACTTTGGGCTTACAGTTTTTTCAAATATCTACATTTTTATTCAGGGGTTCATGTTAAATTCATAGCTTGTTTCCGAAACGTTAATGTGGTTGGTCTTGGTAAGCTATAACGTAGTTTAGAGCTATGGCTTACGTTTTTTTTTGTACTTACTTCCTCAGGTTTTTTTTAGGGTTGATTTCGTAAAATAAATGTAAAGTGTTTGGGAAACACACAAAAATTGGCCAAAATTCTGATATGATTATGTTTGTGGTGAGCGCGATATATCTTCACTATTTTTCTTCATAGTAAATATTAAATTTAAACAAAATAACCCATGTCACATTTTAAATGAAGTATGAAAGAATATGTGAGAAATGAAGAGGGTCAAAATAATCGATTGGCCCTTCGTAGCAAGAAGTTTCATGCTTGGGGTCACAGGAGGCCTGTGTACCCTGCTTTATGCCCTATGTGCCAGCTATGTTACATCCAGATAGGTGTAAGGACATCATCAGAGGGATTTTACTGGAATGAACAATCACTTAATTATGACTCTGGCGGATCGTATTTTTTATTGGAACCTTATCGACACTTCTTGTGAGCTTCACGAAAGAAATGGGAAGGACGAATGAATTCGAAATAAATCAAAGCTTATTCTAATGGATTCAAAGGTAATGAAAAATTCTTAAGTGAGTTCAAAACTGTTCAAAAATTTTCTAAGGAGTTTTACAGAATTCAAGAGAATTTCACAGAATTCTACGTAATTCAAGAGAATACTACAGAAGTCAAACGACTTCTACAGAATTCAAGATAATTCCAAAGAGTTGAAGAGAATTCTGCTAAACTGAAAAGAATTCTACTGAATTCAAGAAAATTCTACATTTTTCAAGTCAATTGTACGGAATTAGAGATAATTCTGCCAAATTCGTGAAAATTCGACTGGATGCAAGAGAATTCAGCATAATTCAAGAGAATTTGGCTGATTTGAAGAAAATTCTACTATTTAAGAGAATTCTGCCGAACGTAAGAGTTCTGCCGAACGTAAGAGTTCTGCCGAACGTAAGAGAATTCTGCTAAATTGAAGAGAATTCTGCAGAACTTAAAAGAATGCAGCTGATTTCAAGATAATTTCGCTAATTTAGGAAAATTCTACTGAATTCAAGAGAATTCTGTTAAACCTGAGAGAATTCTACTAAATTGAGAATTTTATATGACCAAGAAGAATTCTACTGAATTCAAAAGAATGATACAGAATCCAAGAGAATTTCATTCAATTTTAAAGAATTAAGATTATTTAACGGAAATCAAAAGAGCTCTACTCATTTCAAGAGAATTCTATATATTGCTCGAGAATTCTGTCGATCTCGAAAGAATTGTACTGAATTCAAGAGAATTCTGCCAGACGTAAGAAAATTCTACTGATTTCAAGGGAATTTGGCAGACTTCAAGAGAATTATACAGATTTTGAGAAAATGCATAAAGAGAATTCTACTGTACTCACGAGTTATTTACAGAATTCCAGAGAATTGAAAAAATGTCATGAAATCTGTAAAGACACTCCGTATAAATAGTATTCAGTAAAATACAATATTTAAACGAATTTTGTATTCTTCATTGAAAAATTACTAATTGAAAATGCTTTGTGAAGATTAAAAATAATTTTAGGGTATATTTTTTGCTCACAATATTTTATTATATTTTATATATTTTCATATTATTCTCAAAAAACCAAACTTTTGGTGGAGGTGCTGCCAGCCAGTACTTCAACTGAAGCAAATTTCAGAAATTAACCATATAACGAAACCAGAATTATGGGCTTTTTTGCGCTTTTCAAAATTATAAAAATCAATTTTCTTCAAACAACGCATACAGTGAATTATGAGCTCAGCATAAATATAATTATATCAGACTACGCGCTCGGACGCATTTGTTTGACACTTTAATCTCAGTTCCTCTAGGCTTTCGCACTTCGTGTGCTTGTTATTGCGCGCTTCGCGGGCTATTAGTAAGCTTCCTCGTTATGGCCTGATTTTGGTTTAATCATGTCAGTTTTACATAAAAGGAAGAACTAATTTACTTAAGGTTCTACCGACCTTAAGTAACACATTCTCATCAAGACATTCGCGCTTCTCGCTCAATATTTAGTTTAAAAATGATGTAAACCTTGCGCATCACGCTCGTTTCTGTTCATCGTATAATAGAAACTCAAAACTTGGAGCGCGCTCGCGGCACGAAATTCGGTCGTCGGGCTTCGCAGGGACCATATGTTACGTTCTATGTCCTTAAATAAAAATGACTAAATTTGTATTAAACATGTGAGTTTTCGATTTTTCAAGAAAATTCAGAAAGTCGTTATGATACTTTTGAAAAACGTGCAAAAAGAAACATTTTTCTCTTCTTGACATTTTTTCGTATCGTGCGTTGTTTGGCTGAAAATGTTAATTTTCGTTTCTTGTTTTGGATTTTGAAAATGCTGTAACTCTGTAAATTTTCAATTTATCGAAAAATGTCGATCGAAATAAATTGTTTGAATTTTTGAGAACTATGGATAGCCGTCCATAGAATTCCTTAATGTTGAGAAAAATGGTCTAAAATTTTTGAAAATGCTCTAGCCTTTTGAATTTTAATCCGAAATAGCTGGTTAACGATCTCGATCTTTCTTTTTGGTCCCACTAATTGTGTGCCAAAGCACAATCCAATCCGATTAGTCTTTCGAAAGGGGTGACGGACAACTGTGCACGGAGCAACTGTGCACGCGCCCATCTGTGCACGTCAGTGGCCACTGGTACAACTGTGCACGTTGTTGGCCACATGCACAACTGTACACCGGGACATCTGTGCACGCGCCAAATTTGGCGTGCACAGATGGGACACTCCCAACTGTGCACGTCGAAATGTCGACGTGCACAGATGTTACCCTAGCAACAATTAACGTGCACAGATGGGAGACTCCCAACTGTGCACGTGCACAGATGGCACCCTACCAACGGCTCACGTGCACAGATAGGAGACTCTCAACTGGGCACGTGCAAAGATGGGAGACTCCCAACTGTACATGTGCAAAGATGGGAGAATCCCAACTGTGCACGTCTCAATTGATACGATCATATTATTGACTTACAAGTCCACGTGCACAGATGAAAGACTCCTGATATTGCACGACTTAATTAATGCAGTCAGATTTTTCACTTAGAAGTATTAAAATCATCAATTTCACTTAAAATGTGTACGGATGGTACCCTTCCAACTGTGCACGTTTCGATTAATAAAATCATTTGTCATCAAAAATTGCACGTTCGCAGATGGTACCTCCCCAACCTGCGCGCCTCGATTGATACTATAATTTTTCGAATAAAAGTTCACGTGCACATATGGTACCCTCCCACCTGCGTAAATCCCAATTATTACGATGAGAATTGATATGCGCACAGTTGTGAGTCTCCTATATGAAGGGTCCGCGGTCTAAACCTGTTAACTGACATTTTTTTCGAAATCTACTTTTTTGCACTTCATTGAAGTCTTTTAATATGCCGCCAGTATCCTTCTATCCGCATGTAGAAATTATAATTTTTTTTTGAATTTATAAAAAACGCGTTTCGGTATCTGCAGCACTGGTCCGCGGTCTAAACCTGTTAACTACTTATGGCGGCTTAAAACAATTTGTGTTTTCAATCCGTTTCGCTAAGCTAACTCGCATAAAAAGACTGAGGGGACCGTCTGACTGGGTGTTTTTCATAGTGTGTGAAGGTGTGAATCGAGTTTTGGAGCTCTATTGCCGTCACGTTTGCCAGTGTCGCCTATACGTTGCCTCGAAAGTACACACAAGATTGCCGCGCAATTGTTTACAAGCGATCGTAAACAGTGGTAAATAACTTTTTTAATTCATACAACTAGATTACATTTTCAGCGCACCAGGAGCGCGCTCCTGCTGATAACAGGCTAAGACCGCGGGACCCTCTTGTAGATAACATACTTACAGATTCAAACCGCTGTAAGAAGTTTAATTTCACCAGAATTGTTATAAATCTCATGTATATTATTGGTATTGCGATCTTCAACAAAATGAAAACGTTTTTCCGTCGCTGTATAAAATTTATAACATGTCAGTTAACAGGTTTAGACCGCGGACTCTTCATATGTGCACGCGGACTTGTATGTTAAGCATGCTATCTTATTAATTGATACGTGCACAGTTCGGAGGGTACCATCTGGGTACGTGGACATACAAAAATGTCTAATCCTACTAATTGATGCGTGCACAGTTGGGAGTCTCCCATCTTTGCACGTGTACAGTTGGGAGTATCCCATCTGTGCACGTGGACCTGCAACTTTCAAATCGAATCGTATTATTTTAGACGTGCAGATATGGTACCCTAGAAACGGTTGACGTGCAAAGATGGGAGCCTCCCAACTGTGCACGTAGAAAAGTAGGCGTGCACAGATGGCCTGTGTACAGTTGTGCCTGTGGCCAATTACGTGCACAGTTGTAGCAGCGGCCACCGACGTGCACAGATGGGCTCGTGCACAGTTGCTCCGTGCAAAGTTGTACCCTTCCCTTTCGAAAGTTATCCGATATACATACGACGACAGACAGATAGACACCGACGTAAAAACTATTTTTTCTGACTCAGGGGGTCTCAAAACGTCGACATTTAATGAAATCCGCGAAAGTCATTTTTCACATAAAATCAATACCTTCTCATTATGATGAGAATGTAATAATTCATTATTTTTTGTGCGATCAAAATTTGAATTTTCGATTTTTTCAAGGAAATTCGAAAAGTTGTCATGATATTCTTGTACGGCTTTCAAAATGTAACGTTTTTTGTCTCTTGACTTTTTTTCAAATTGTGCTTTTTTTCGCTCAAAATGTAAATTTTCGTTTTTTTGGGGGGGATTTTGAAAATGCTATAAATCTGACAGTTTTCTTTTTATCGAAAAAAGTCGTGAAGATAAATTGTTTGAATTTCTGCGTACTATGGATAGCCGTCCGTGGAATTTCTAAATTTGGGAAAACATGGTCTACAAATTTTTGAAAATGTTTTAACTTTTTGAGTTTTCATCGAAAATAGTTGGTTAACGAACTCGATTTCTCTTTTTGGTCCCACTAATTGTGTGCCAAAGATCAGTCCAATTTGATTAGTCTTTCAAAAGTTATCTGATATACAGACGACGACGACAACGACAACGACGACAACGAAGACAACGACAACGACAGACAGACAGACACCGACGTAAAAACTATTTTTTCTGACTCAGGGGGTTTCCAAACGTGGACATTTAATGGAATCCACGAAAGTCATTTTTCACATAAAATCAATACCTTCTCATTATGATGAGAATGTAATAATTCATTATTATTTGTGCGACCAAAATTTGAATTTTCGATTTTTTCAAGGAAATTCGAAAAGTTGTCATGATATTCATGTAGGGCTTTCAAAATGTAACGTTTTTCGTCTCTAGACTTTTTTTCATATTGCGCTTTGTTTCGCTCAAAATGTAAATTTTCGTTTTTTTGGGGGGATTTTGAAAATGCCATAACTCTGACAATTTTTATTTTATCGAAAAAAGTCGTGAAGAATAAATTGTTTGAATTTCTGAGTACTATGGATAGCCGTCCGTGGAATTTCTAAATTTGGAAAAAAATGGTCTAAAAATTTTTGAAAATGTATTAACTTTTTGAGTTTTCATCGAAAACAGCTGGTTAACGAACTCGATCTCTCTTTTTGGTCCCACAAACTGTGTGCCAAAGCACAATCCAATCCGACTAGTCTTTCGAAAGTTATCCGATATACAGACGACGACGACAACGACAACGACGACAACGAAGACAACGACAACGACAGACAGACAGACACCGACGTAAAAACCATTTTTCCTGACTCAGGGAGTCTCAAAACGTCGACATTTAATGAAATCCACGAAAGTAATTTTTCACATAAAATCAATACCTTCTCATTATGATGAGAATGTAAAAAACCTGAGGGAGTAGGTTGAAAAAAACGGATATCATAGCTCTAAACTACTTTATAGCTTACTAAAAACTTTTTCGGGACTTACCAACACAACCAAGAAAATCTTAAACTAAAAATAGACACCATAGAAACCTACAATAGCATTAGACAGCCCCAACAAACCACACCCAGTACATTCAACGAACCCCATCTCAGCTGCCTACAAAGTTAAACTGTCAAAAAATTCAAAATTTAAAATAATTACCCCACACACTTCCCCAACACTCAAGCTGATATCCCCATCCCTACAATATTATTACACAGATCAGAAAAAAACTACCCCTACTACATTTAACGAATCGCGCCTCAGTTGGCTTCAACAGAAGCAGTGAAAAAAATTTCAAATTAAAAATAGTCACCTAAGAGACCTTTAGTACATTTAGCGAACCCAGTCGTAATTGACTTCGGCTAAAGTAGCCAAAAAACTTTTTAATTATAAATAATCACCCTACACACTTTCCCAAGACTTTTTTAGGTATATCCATCCCTACTATAATATTTAGCAACTCAAAAAAAAAACGACTCCTAGTATATTTAACAAACCCCGTCTTTGTTACCTTCGACTCAAGCACCCAAAAAAATTTCAAATTGAAAATAGTAACCGCATACACTTTCCCAAGATCCTTGTTGATATCTTCTTCCCTCAAATAATATTAGACAGCCCAAAAAACCACCCCAAGTACATTTAACAATCTCCGTCTAAGTTGCATCTAACTAAAGCAGCAAAAATAATTCCAAACTAAAAATTGTTACTTCAGACACCTTTCCATGGCTAGTACTTTCATCGAACCCTGTCTGAGCTTCCTTCAACTTAAACTGCTAAAAAATGATAAATTTAAAGTGTTCACCCCACATACTAAGCCTAATGAATTGAAAATAAATCAAAGCTTATTCTGTTGAACGCAAGAGAATTCTACTAAATTCAAGAGAATTCTGCCAAACGTAAGACAATTCTACTGAATTGATGAGAATTCTACGAACTTGAAGAGAATTATACAGATTTTAAGAGAATGCATGAATAAAGAATAAATACAAAGATCTATGATTAATTCAAGGGAATTCTGCCTAACTCTAGAGAATTCTTTTAAATTCGAAAGAATTTTGCTGATTTCCAGAATATTCTACTGAATTTAAAAGAATTATACACAATTCAAGAGAATTCTACATAATTGAAGAGAATTCTCTGAATTAACGAGATATTTTTATAGGTTTCCAGAGGATTATGATAAACGCAAGGAGATTCAAGAGAATTTCGCTGAATTCAAAACAATTCTGCTAAAATCAAAAGAATTTTACAAAGTTAGAGAGAATTTAGCTGTTTCTAAGACAATTTTGCTGAACTCAAGATAATTCACGAGAATTCTACTGAGTACTCGAAAATTCTACAAATTTCAAGGGAATTTACCAAATTCATGAGAATGTTGTCGAATTTTGATGATTGTGGAAAATATCTTTTTCCATTTTTGTATCTCGTTGACGTGTGAAGTTGCACCAGAGTCACAACCTACTGCAAAAGCGATCCGAGGAGAAATTATACGAAATGAACTTGCTTATGCATACACTCTTGTCGATGGCACATGGACTGTCGACCTTCTAACGCGTGCTTCTGATTGTTTAATCTTTAATTGTTAATAACTCGGTAATTATTAACTTTAGAACAATTTTTTTATAATTATTTTCGACGCCATTTTTTTGTTAGAATCCAAAAATACAAATATGTTTTTTGATTACTGGGACACCCTGTATAATGTTTTAAAAATTTTGAAAAATTTTCAAATTTTTGAAAATGTTTGATATTTTCGAAAATTTTGGAAATTCAATAAATTTTCAAAAATTATTCAAATCCCCCAAAAAATTCAAATTTTCAAAAATATCCACAATTTTCATATTTTTTAAAAGTGAATTGTACCGATTCAACTGGCCACGTTAGACCTCCCCTGTGATACATGATAATCGGGGGCACGAAACTTGCAAATCATGCCCTTTGCTGGTCCACGACTTGTATTGCAAACTCACGCGCGGCGTCTAATGACCGACTTAAGTTCCTTGGCGCACAATGTACTATCATTGTGAGTAGAAGAAAGACACTGTAGAGAAAAGAAAATGAAGGAAGGAGATTCTCTTCCTTGTTTTTTTTTTCTATTCGGGTTTTCTTAATTTGAGTAGAGACATTCAAAAGTATTTTGTCCAAATTTGGCAGTGGTTTTCTTGGTTTTTGTAATAACCTAAATTTTCATATCTACTTTTTTGACATATTTCGATTTAATATTCAAAATACAAGATTACGATATCCAGTCCATTTGTTCGCGTCTTCGAGCTGCATCAATTGACTCATTGTTAATTCTTTTATATTCGACCAGTGGAATGTCTTCCAGCATATGTCACACACGATATTTTTTGCAAAAAATGCATGAAAATGCAATGAAAAATACGATATGGAGGTCGGTGGCGCGGATGGGCACGGGGTCCAGGGCGCATCCCTGGTGGGAGGGCAGTGGGCGAAGCCCCTGATGGGGGGTTCGGGGAGCGAAGCCCCCTGACTAAAAAAAAACACCAAATATTGAGTCACAATATTATTACATTGAAGATGAAAAAAAAACATTGAGTAACGTGCCCACAGTGTTGAGGGTGCTACACTTTTTGAGAGTTCGTCAAAATAGGCAAGGAGCACGTTTTCTGTTATAGAGGTTATTTCACTTGTTTGGCACCTGTATTCATATCGACTGGTCGGATGTTTGACAGCTTTTTATGAGCGTCATGAAAACAAATGTGATCAGTTGAGTTGCCCAGGAAACGCCGCGTAATTGTTGCACATGCCGTGTGAATATTAATTCCCGAACTAAAGACAAGCGCTCGTAAATGATTCAGTGTGAGAATGTTACATTCCCACACGCTACTCTCACAGTAGAGGAATCTACAATTTTCCGTACGCTTCATGGACACGGAATATGGCCATTTTCATGCATGTGTTGCAAAAAAACATTTTTGATATTGAAACGAAAATAATACGATATTCAGTGAACCTGTTCGCGTCTTCGAGACGCGTCGCTCGACCTATTGTTAAACCTTTGATAACCCACCAGTACCGATTTGGGAAGTTGGAGAAATTGGTGTTTTCTGTTCATATGAGAAAAACTTTGTCTCATATTAGGTATACTACAGTACTTTATCTGACATTTTTGTTCGCGTTTTCTAGACTCGTCGAGTGACCTATTGACAATCCTTTCATGACCTCTCAGGATCTAGCAATACCGGTTTATAAATTTGAAAAATTTTGAATTTTTAGCAGAATTATTCACCTTCTTTGAAGAAGGATTTTTTTATATTGAGAATATAATATTACTGTATTTGATGTAATTGTTCACGTCTTCGAGGCGCGATCAGGGTTGATATATTGACGAACTTTTGACGATCATTCTTGATCAATCAATAGCTACATCGAAAGTTTAAAAAATGTACATTATTTCTATGAAGAAACCTTTTGTTTCAATTTGAAATGTAACACTACTGTAAGTTTGAAAGTTGTTTATTGTAGCAGAACACTTTTATCGACATTTAGATGGGCTCTCTGATTTTCTAAAAATAAGACTTTTGGCAAGACAGAAACATAAGCTGGAAAAATAATGGATGAATTCTCTTTTTGTAATTTGTTAGAGAAAATGCTTAATTTATGCAGAATCAAAATTTATTTGATACTAATGAGAAAGAAAAATTCTCATAAAATAAGTATAAATCCATCAATTTATTAAAAGAAATTTTCCTCTTGACTGAGAAATCTTTCCTGGCTTAAAATTCAATTGTTTCTACGAATTCTACAAAGTTTAATTAAAAAATTAAATTTTTTTTTCCTGGAAATATCAAATATTAGATTTTGCGCTGCGAGCTAATTTTTTTGGTTGAAAATTCAACTGCTTAGTTGGAAGTTGAATTCCTTTCTTAAAAATGAATTTTATTGGATAGATTCATCATTGTATCTCGTGATTCTGACAATTTTAATTCCTAATCACACCCAACGTATTGGGAGCGTTATTTAAATTTTCAAATGGAATGGTATTGTGTTTACGTGACTCGGAATATGTAGGAGGTTTCGATAATAGAAAATATTTACGGGCTTGTTTTTACAAAATGCCCAATCTCTACCGAAGACGTGAGTTTGGTAATTATTTTCAAAACTGCTGCCTGGAAGTTCTATGTATATTTTTGATGAAATGTATTATCCAATAAAACTGTTTACCTCTTGAAGAAAAAATTAAGGAAAACAATTGCTTTAAATGAACTTTTTTGTTGTTTGAACTGAAAAAATCGTGACGAGAGTCACGCTGCGGAATTGAATAAATAGCGAAACAGCACCACCAATTGATACGACCCGCAGAGCTTTGCCTACAACTGTAGCTTGTCCATTATTGTAAAAAAAACACTAAAGTTAACCCTAGCTTCTGTGAAACCATCTAGAACAGCGTATGTTAAAACCAGAATAATTCATCTTTCCAAACAAAATTTATTATAAAATGAAAGTGTAGGCCTCTAAAAATATATAGAACTAAACACTAATACACGAATTCCATATCTCTCCCAACGGTTTTTGAAAGCTTCAGTGAACTCGTCATTATGTTAACGTAATTCGACATATGTACGAAGCCTTATGAACTTCTTTTGAAGAAATTCCCAATTTCGGTCGTTGTTACGAAAATAAAAATAGATTTCGAAAATATAATATGTACTATGAAGTCGTTTTGGAGAAATTCCCAATCTCTACCGTAGTTACGGCTCTGATGAATCCTTTTGAAAATGATAATCGTAAATCCCAAAGTTTAATAGGTCTTTTTCATTTGTTTTCAGTTGACGAAAATGGCAGAAAAAACTAAGAGTAATCTTTACCTTGATTCTTGAGTAAAGATTACCTGCAACAAAAATTACCCCATGTGGGTAAACTTTCCCTGACGTCTCGGTATTTTTCTGCTTTTACCTACGCTTGTAAGGAAATTTTGACAGTTCTAACGATTCGGCAAAACAGCCTTTATGAAGCCGCACTCATCCAATTTGCTTGTTACACCAACCATCAGCTAACTTCACTTCAGCGATCAAAGCTAGTGGCTTCCAATTTTCAAGACGGTGGTAACAACTTTTATGAGAACAAAAGACAGTTTCTGCTCATCGAGGGTAATATTTGTGTTTTACCAATACGAACAGGTAAAAATACGAAGTTACATGCAACACCATTTATCCTAATTTTTTTCTGTGCGGTAAGGAAATCTACGGATTCAGCATGCCGAAGAGCGCGAGGCAAGAGTGGTGACAATGCAGACTGCCCATGTACACCAACAAGTGAAAGGAAAGCAGACACTTGTTACCAAGGCTATATATGTAAAGATTTACCTACGACATGTCATGTGTATACTCGATGGTAAGATGAAGGCAAAGAATTACTTCAGATCAAGTACAAGGAAATATCCTTGTACTGCATCTTAAGTCAATCTTTGCCTTCATCTTACCATCGACTATGCACATGACATATCCTCGTGTGGAAAAATTTCGTGGACCTGTGCTGTTTCTGTCTAGTCCGCCTTGAGTCGACACTGGCGCGCTACAGATTAGCTGTCCAGTGGCTAGCCTGGGATGTAACGCTCGCATCGACTAGCCACTAGACAGTCCATCTATGTAGGCGCTATTTTACTTGCCTAGACGTATCTAGTTAATCTATGTAAGATCTAGATTGCAAATTGAATGTATTCTTTAACTATACAAATAATTAAAATCTATGAATAAATGAGCAAAATGTTTTTTATCTATTTATTCTTTATCTTCATCGTCTGACATTATTTTCTCAATACTTTCATTCGCTTTTTTTTACTCTTAGAGCACGGTGGCTATTACAATCTATTGCGTTTGTGATCACAGGTCCTAGCGTTTTTAGGAATGCCCTTTCAGTTAACAATTCATTGTCCAACTTGTACCTTTTTGTTATAACATCTAAAATGTAAAATACCCGTATACAATTTTCAAGATAGACAAATGATTTTAGCATGAAAAATAATAAAAAATATTCTTAGAATCTTACCCAGAATACACTTGTAAATCTCTGTGTCCTTAAGAATCAAAGTTTTTTTTTCACGGCATTAAATAGAATGACTAATTCTCGTGCTAGGTAGTTTTTTAGAATATTTAGCTGCATACGGGATCGTGAGCCGGTTCGGTCCATGAGATCATTAAATGTTTGTTTCTGCAAAAGATGAAGTGGATTCAATAATTTCCCCGTGTATTCCATGAAAGTAATTTCATAATTTCCATTGAAAATAGAAATGGAATTAAATTTTATGTATTTTGGAATGTTCATTGAATTGCATCAAAAATATTTTTTTCAGAAACACCACAAATATTCTGTGAAACAAATTACATGTATAATGCCTTTATTCAAACAATAATTTGTACATTTGTGTGTACTTACAAACTCGTATCTGAGCGCCGCTTCCTATTTCAATCGATTGTCGAAGGTTTGAAATTACAGCCCCACAAAAAAAAAATTTATATCCGTGAACCAGACTCATGCATCCCTATATACTTTTTATCGCTGAATCCTAATCCGAAGTCAAAAAAATTCATTTACCATCAAAATTTTCAGCTAGAGCCAAAAAAACACCCCTAGAATGGGGTGAAAATGAGATTAAGCAACGACCATCGTTTTTGCATATTAATCAATAGAATTATACAAATTTTCAAGTGTATAGAACATAAAATTTATTTGAGACACCCCTTCCCACCCACCCCACCTACCCCCTAACCCAACTAACCCCTAAAAACCACCACTACCGAATGACAAGCAGGCTAACCCACCTACTCCTGGGAACAGCGAGTTTAGTCGTCTATTTTTTTGGAATAATTACATTTGACACTACAAGCGTGCTGACCCACGTACCCCCTAACTCACCTAACCCCTAGAAAAGAATCCTACCAAACCGCAAGCAGGCTTACCCACCCACGCCTGGGAACAGTGAGTGTAGTCGCCTATTTTTTTAAATAATTACATTCAACACCACAAGCGTGCTAACACACGTCCTCTGAACTTAGGGGTAGTTTCTTTAAACTCTTTAGGGGTAGCTCATTAGTATTACGTTTAACCCAGGATACTCACCGTCCAGCGCCGATTTTGATGAAACTTGGCGCAGGGGTAGAGTTTCGACTAAACTCACTGTTCCCAGGCGTAGGTGTGTTAGCCTGCCTGTGGTTTGGAAGGCTTGGTTTCTGGGCGTTAGGCGAGTCAAAGGGTAGGTGGGTTAGCACGCTTGTGGTGTCAAATGTAATTATTCAAAAAAAAATAGGCGACTAAACTTGCTATTCCCAGGGGTAGGTGGGTTGGCCTGCCTGTGGTTTGGTAGGATTCGTTTCTAGGGGTTAGGTAAGTTCGGGGGTACGTGGGTTAGCACGCTTGTGGTGTCGAATGTAATTATTAAAAAAAAATAGGGGATTCTGACGTCATTTTGGACGATCTAGCCTGTCTAGCCTTTTCCTCCACAGAGTCAATTTTTCACTTTCAATACCATTTTCCGCGCATAAAACAAAAACTACCAGTCATATCAAGTAATAACGTGAA
Source organism: Andricus quercusramuli (assembly GCA_932178445.1). Taxonomy (NCBI): domain Eukaryota; kingdom Metazoa; phylum Arthropoda; class Insecta; order Hymenoptera; family Cynipidae; genus Andricus; species Andricus quercusramuli. Next base: position 105,920 of record CAKNXH010058368.1, on the reverse strand, counting down.
ATCGTAATAGGCTACGTATGGATATACATGCATATACACATTATTACGATTTCTTACGTCATTTTTGACGATCTAGCCTGTCGAGCCCTTTCCTCCACAGAATCAATTTTTCACTTTCAATACCATTTTCCGCGCATAGAACAAAAACTACGAGTCATATCAAGAAATAACGTAAAATCGTAATAGGATACGTATGGATATACATGCATATACACATTATTATGATTTCTTACGTCATTTTTGACGATCTAGCCTGTCGAGCCCTTTCCTCCACAGAATCAATTTTTCACTTTCAATGCCATTTTGAATGCAATTTCATGTATTTCATGGAAGATTTGTCTCTTTTGGTTAAAAATTAATCATGATGCTCAAGAATTAAACTTCTTGGTTGGGAAATTCTTTTTTGATTGAAAATTTAACTAATTCATAAAAGTTCGTTTTTATTTTCTTGAAAATTGAGCTTTTTAGTTGGAACTTCAACTATGTATTTGAAAATTGACTTTTTCTTTGAAAATTCTTCTTCTTCTTCTTTGTAAATTCATTTATTTGGTTTAAAATTTATATACTTTGTTGGAACTTTTTTTTTTTTTTGTTGAAGAATTAATTTTTTAGTCGAAAATTCGAGTTTTTGGTAGAAAATTAATCTTCTTATTTGAAAATTCATCTTTCTGTTTGAAAATTCATCATTTTTTGGTAAGAAATTCAATTATTTTGTTCAAACCTCATTTTTTTGGTTCAAAATTATTTTTATAACTAAAAATTGAACTATTTCTTTTTTGTTGTGAATTAGAGTATATTGTAGTAAATTCAATTTTTCTGTCTGAAAAGTCCATTTTTGGTTGATAATTTAACAATTTTGTTAGAAATTCTTTTTCTTTTAGTAGAAAATTTGTCTTTTTTAGCTATAACTTCAAACATTTAGTTGGAAATTTATGTATTTTGTTCAAAGTTTGTCTTTCTAGTAGAAACCTAATCCTTCTTGTTTAAAACTTATCTTTTTTTTTGAAAATTAAACTACTAACTTAATTCAATTAATTAATTAATAGTTTATGCTTTTAATTTTCAGGATACCAGTACAACAGACGATGAGCTAACAATGACAGGAGATTCCTCTCGTCCCATTCTGATCATGAAAGGTAAATTACGCATTTTATCGAACAGACAATCAGAAAAAAAGTAAAAATAGAGTCCAAATCCTCATTTGTTTTTTAGAAAACATTGTTTTTAATAAAAACATAGATTATTTTGTTTTGAATCGAATAATTTATTAAGAGTTACAAGCGACCGTCTGTCCAATTCTTTTGAATTAATCAGAAAGAAAATACTATTTTCTAATAACATGCTATGTAAAAATATAATTTTTGTTACAGGGATGTCCTTATACGACGAGGCAAGCTGCTGTTTCATTATAGTCGAGGAAAACATCATCGCTGAAACAGACTCCAAAAGGGCACAAAAGAGTGACTAATGCAAAAAATGGAAAACCCGTAAAAGCAGCCACAGCCTTAGGATTAATTTGAAAAATCGTAAAATTTAGAAAATTCCAAGATGATCTTTGAGAAGGCAATATTTATAATTTATTATATGGTGCTCATTTCACGAGCACTTTGCTTCCCGTTAGCAAGTGTATTTGCTTCCTCATAGAGGAAGCATTAGTTATTTTTTTCAATAATAGACAAACCAAAGTCTTCATTTTGCTCAATTTAAAAATAGAAATTTACCAAAAATGAAAAATCACAAAATAATACAAAAAATGTTTGAAATACAAATACAAATCAAATCTTGCGTTTGAAATAATAAATTTTTGAGCTGGAAAAGGGAAAGGAAAAGTTCTGTCACACCCTATCCCTTTCCCAGCTTTATGATTTCTTCACAAAAATTGTCATAATATTACTCTATTTGAAAATTTATGATCAAAAATTCTTTTCTATTCATGCATCAACTTTAAATTATGTCGACGAAAAAACTTGTTCTGTTTGAAACTGATGATTCAGATATTATAAATGAGCAGAAATTCCCTAATCTTCAATAAAGTGTATTATTGTTATTATAGATCAATTAATTTGCCTTGAATCAAGCGATTTTTTCCGTTCTTGCATCAATTTTGCATTATGTTACTGTAAAAAGTTTTACCATGAAAAACCGTGTTTTAAAATATTATGCAATTTCACAATTTCCATACTCTTCAATAAAATGTATTATTATTATTGGTCAATCGATTCGTCTCTAATCAACACATATTTTCTGTTCTTGCATCAACTTTAAATTATGTTAATGAAAAAAGTTTTACTATAAAAAAACGATTTTTAAAATATTATTGAGTGCTAGAAAAATATGCAATAAATATTTTCAGAAATCCTTAGGTCAGTTTCAAGATATTAGTGAGGAAAATAAGCTCTTCAAATTTCATCAATTTATCTGCAGCCGTTTTCTAGTTATCGTGTTCACAAAAAAGCGTGACATCCACACATTCACACACACATCCACACATCCACACATCCACACACACACATCCGGAGAATTGCTTAGAAGATTGTATTAGACATTTTTAAATCAGGGAGAGTTTAATTTAATGCATTTAAAAATTTTGAAAAATGTTACCATTACGAAGCTTCCTCTATGAGGAAGCAAAAATCGTAAAATTTAGAAAATTCCAAGATGATCTTTGAGAAGGCAACATTTTTAAAGCTTACCATTTGTTTCGTCTTATATTGCATTGCAATACAACAATGTATTACTTATATGAATAAATAATTTAAAATAAAAGGTTAACTTTACATATCGTTCTTTTATTTAAATCCCAAATTTTCAAGAATTTCCGGAGATTTTCTCTACAAAATATTCAGGTATAAACCTAAAATTTTACATAATTTAAAAAAGTTTGAGGGATTTTCCCTACAAAAAATTGGGGATTTTCTCTACGAAATATTTAGAAATAAGCCTAAAATTTTACATAACTTTAACAAGTTTAAGGGATTTTCCCTACAAAATATTTCGGAATATCCCCGAAATTTTAGATATATTCCAATAATTTCCGGGAATTTTCCCAACAAAACATTAGGATGAATTCCCTAAATTTTAGGTAGATTTCCAAATTTTGTGAAATTTTCCCTACGAAACATTAGGGAAAATTCCCTAATTCTTCGGTAAATTTACAAATTTTGCAGAATTTTCCCTACAAAATATACGGGAAAATTCCCTAATTTTTCGGAAAATTTTCAAATTTTGCGGAATTTTGCATAAGAAGCATTAGGGAAAATTCCCTAATTTTTCGGAAAAATTACAAATTTTGCGGAATTTTCCCTAAGAAATATTAGGGAAAATTCCCTAATTTTTCGGGAAATTTTCATATCTTTTCGGAATTTTTCCCTAATAAGTATTAGGGAAAATTCCCGAAAATTTAGGGTTAATAGCTTCCCGAACATTTTCGGGAAAATTCCCGAAAAATTTTTTACAGTGGCTCTTTCAAAATTCTTAAAAAGTTTTCTTTTAAAATCTTCACATATTTACATTTTTTAAACCAATTTTGCAATCTTTCCAAGTTTACAATAACTCTAATTTTCTTAAAACTCAGCAACGATATGATATGACATCTTCTCAAAATTTTATTTACTTTCGAATACTTCCAAACTTCATAGGCTTCTAATTTTTTCCAAAATTTTTCAGTATTCCAAAAAAATGTTTAAATCTGAAAAATTAAAAAAATTGTCCTTAAATCATCCAGATTCTATTTTCACATAGTTTTCAATTTTCTATAAAATATATGTAGCACTCGATTTTTTCCTAGGATTTACAACAATCTTTCAAAATAAAAAAAATCACGCTCAAATCTCACAGATTTTTCTCGTCATTTCTAGGAAGCTTTTGAAATGTTTTGAAGTCTTTCGAATTTTTTTTCATAAATTAATTTTCTGTGATAAAGGAGAATCAAGAATCTTCCTAGGAATCTTAGGACATTTTTTAATCTCTTGAAACGGTTTGCAATTCTTGGAATGCTTCTATATTTCTTCGAAATCTTTAACAATCTACATTTTCTTTCAACTTCTTTGATGTCTATTGAAATTTCAAATTTTGTTTGAATTTTGTTCAAAGCTTTTAAATGCCTTCTAAAGTGATTCGATTTTTTACTCAAGATTTTAAAGATTCCTACAGTACTAAACAAAAAATCTTCCTAAACTCTTACAGATTATTTTTCGATAGTTTTTGGAAGTTTTTGAAATGCTCTTTCAAAATTAATTTTGCTACATAAAAAAGCATTTTAAATTTTCCTAAGAATCTTGAGCAAAATTTTTTTCTTTTAAAACCTTGTATAATTCTTAAAAGGCTTAATTTTTTTTTTGGAATCTTGAAAAATCTACATTTTGTTACAAATTTTTATAAAATCTTTTACATTCCATTTTGAAATTTGAGGAAATCATTTTTAATTTTTTGAATTATTTCTCAACCTTCTCATACCATTCATTTCTCAAATTTAAAAATATCATTTAAAATTGCTCCATGATTCTTAAGAAAATTGTATTCTCTTGTCACCTTTCCAAATTCTTTGCAAAACTTTAAAAACTCCTAAATATCCTTTGAAATAACTTAATTTTCCTAATTTTAATATTTTTAAAAAGCTCTTAGATTTTTTTCCGAAACCTGCAAAAAAACCCTGCCTGAAGGAGAGCTGTGTCTATGCTGCAGTGCTGCAAAAGATGATCTTTACCACTTCCTGGTCGATTGCCCACGCTTTGATAACCTCAGACTCGGTTATTTTCAAGAGTTAGCTCAATGCGTTGACTTTGAATCGTTTTGGAAGGGTACTTTATTGACTTCAGGTGTCGCGACCTCAAAAAAATTTGTTAAAATGATAACAGAAATGTTAAAGCAGCGTACCTTTTAACTGTGATAGACTTTTTCTTGATACACCGGCGCCAAGTGCAATTTCAACGCGTTTTTCATCTTCTTAATCGTAAGCTTAAGTATGCTTTTAGATGGATATGTATAATCTATTTAAGTATTTTTTTTTGTTTGTTCTTTTTCTGTATTATTGTTACGAAATACGCCAAGTTTTCTGTGATTGGACTGTATAGTATCTCAATAAATATTATTATATTATTATTGAAAAGCTTTTTCATTTTTTTCCGAAATTTGCGAAAAACTATATTTTGATGTAAATTTTTGTGAATATTAAATTATTTCGGAATTGTTATAATTTTCAAGACTTCTAAAACCATCTAAGTATCTTTCAAAATGTGTTGTATCTAAATATTTGTGAGATTCTGCAAAATTAGAAAACTTTCTTTAAAAAATCACTTTTTCAAAAAAAAGTCATCTTCAATTTTCCCAGGAATGTAAAGAAAACTTTTTTAACATCTTGAAATCTTTTAAATTTCTTGAACAGCTTCTAAATTTTTTGCTCAAATTCATGAAAAGTATATGTTTTGTGTGAGCTTTCTTGAAAACGTTTTCAATTTTCAATTATTTTTTAAATTTGTTTGAAACTGCAAACTATATTTCAAAATGATTCGAATTCATCCTGAAATTAAAAAATTGCAGGAAGATGAAGAAAAATTTCCTAAAATCATTCAGATTCTTTTTGGACAATTTTGGTAATATTTTACAATATTTTGAAATTGTCTCAAATATTCTTTTGAAATTAATCTTTTCTAGGTAATCTTCTAAAATTGAACAATTTTGATTTAAAATATTTTATATATTTTTTCAAGACTTTCTCAATTTTCTAATAGGATTAGTTTTTTAGCAATGAAAAATTAATTGATGTTTGTCCATGAATCTCGAAAAAAATTTTATATTCTCGTGAGACCTTTGAAAATTCCCATAAAGTTTTTTTCCTAAATCTTCAAATATCTAAATTTTCCGAAGAAATTTGGCAATCTTTTCGAGTTTACAATTATTTGAAAAAAATTTTTGAACTTCTGAACCTGCTAAATATCAAATAAAAGGATTCAAATTTTTCCTGAAATAAAAAAAAAATCGAAATTAATCAAACTGCCTGAAAATCTTGGAGATGCTGTGTAGACACTTTTGAAAATCTTCTGAAATATTTCTAATTATTCTATTGAAATTAATTTTTTTTTTCTAAATAAAAATCATTTTCAATTCTCTCAGAATTGCGAGGAATTTTATTCTTTCTGAAGTGTTTCAATATTCTCTAAAAGCTTCAACATCTTTTTACAAAAATATGCAAAAATCTACATTTCGTTTGAAATTTTTTAAAACATTTTCAAGATTTAAATAACTTTTGAATCTCTTAAAAACTCCTGAAACTTTTGAAAATCTTTTGAAAAAACGCAGTTTTTTAAACGTATCTTAGAACCCTGGAAAATAAAAAAATTATCTTGAAATCTTCTGCATTCATTTTTGATGATTAAAAATAATATTAAAACATCCTGAAATATTCCAGATGTTTTGTCGACAATTTCAGAAATCTTTTTAAATGTTTCATAATCTTTTGAAGTCTTACTTATAAAATAATTTTTTTTAAATAAAAAATCATAAAGAATTTTCTCGCGAATCTTAGGATTTTTTTTCTTTTGAAATATTTTAATATTTTCAAAAAGTTTTTACATTTTTTATCAAAAATTTGCAAAAACCTATATTTTGATGTGTATTTTTGTAAACATTGAATTATTGCAGAATTATTACCATTTTCAGGACTTCTGAAATCATCTGAGTATCTTTCAAAATGTTTGGTCTAAATATTCTTGAGATACTGCCAAATTAGAAAACTTGCTTTAAAAAATCACTTCAACGAAAAATTCATGTTCAATTTTCTCAGAAATGTCAGGAAATTTTTTTCATCATCTTGAAATCTTTCAAATTTCTTGAACAGCTTCCAAATTCTTTCTTCAAAATCATCAAAAGTGTATGTTTTGTGTTAACTTTCGGGAAAACGTTTTCAATTTTTAATTATTTTTGAAATTTGTTCGCAACTTCAAAATATATTTCAAACTGATTCAAATTTATACTAAAATAAATTTTAAAAAAAAACAGAAAATGGAAAAAATTGTCTGAAAATCGTCCAGATCCTTTTTTTGACAATTTTGGAAATATTTTACAATGTTTTAAAATTTGTTCAAATATTCGTTCGCAATTAATCTTTTCTAGATAGTCTTCTAAAATTAAACAAATTTAATTTGAAGTCTTTTGTAGTATTTCTTCAAATTCTTTCTCAATTTTCTATTAGAATTAATTTTTTTAAATCAAAGATTAATCGATATTTTCCCATGAATTTCAACAAAATTGTTTTGTTCTCGTGAAACCTTTGAAAATTCTTAAATTTTTTTTACATTCTCATTATAATGAGAAGGTATTGGTTTTATCTAAAATTGGACTTAGTCGGTTTTCATCAGATCTCCACGTTTTGAGACCCCCTGAGTCAGAAAAAACGATAATCACGAAGGTGATTGTCAGTCTGTCTGTCTTTATGTAGCCTTAAGTATGTAGGCACGATAACTTTCGAAAGAAAGAACAAGTTCGTTAACCAGCTAATTTAGGTCAAAATTAAAAAAGTAAGAGCATTTTGAAAATTTTTCAAATCATTTTTTTTTAAGATTTGAAAATTCTATGTGCGGCTATTCATAGTACTCAAAAATATTTTGATCGGACAAAAAAATAATGAAAAATAAAAAATTACATTTTGCTGCCAAACTATGCAAGATACGACAAAAGATGATTCGACCAAAATTGTGCAACTAAAAAAGATCTACAAATTTGCAATTATTCACTTTTTGATATGACCCGTAGTTTTTGTTTTATTCGCAAAAAAACAGCCTCGAAAATAGAAAAATTAAATTTTTAGACGAATAATCCTCGGGTTGCGGATAGAGGAACGGCCCGTTAGGCTGAACAGCCCTCAGGTTAGCTGCGAATACAAGAATAAGCAGCCGCGGACAGCCGATAGGAACCAGTCGTGGGTGTGGTGAGCCCAGCCTAAGATGTTGGCCTAGCACTGCCTAGCACTGCCTAGCACTGGTAGAAAACACGATGACCATGGCTTGGGAGGACCCACCCATCCACGTTCATACGCAGTGGGTGGGTCCTGGCAGGCCGAGGTGCAGCGTGTATCCACCTAGAAACACTACCCCGAACCAAAACTAAAAATCTTGTAAGGGAAAAATCCTGCTGCCCATTGGACACCGCAGCGATGACACTGCCCGCAAGGGATGTGTGGAATGATTCGCCTGTATAGGGCCAAAGGGGTACTGATGCCAGTATAGGCGCGCTGCCTTGCAGGGGGACGTTAGGATACGAGGATGAAACTGTAATGTGTCTGGCGACAAGTTGACATGGTCCTTGTCAGAGCCGGAAAGCTCCCATACTTAGACCTAGGGAGGTATGGGGGTTATCACTCCTGGGACAGTGGACTCACCTACGATCGGAATAGGATCCTAACGTGCGGATTATCTTGAAACTGCCATGGCTAACTTGCAAAAACAAAAAACTACAGTTAAAGATTTAAGGGTGGGAACTCTAAACGCGCGTAGTCTATATACTGGCGGATTTAGCGAACTCATTAAGATAGCAAATGATTACAGAACTGACTTAATAGCACTTCAAGAAACCTGCTGGTCAGGAGATTTCGGGTCAATTTCTAAGGATAACTATACTTTTCACTTCGGGGGAGCTAAGGGGCGCACACTGGGGACCGGTTTTCTTATTAATAAACGAATTTCGCAAGCGGTTATCGACATGCAATTCATTAACGATCGGTTATCATACATTGTACTGAAGGGTATTTTCAGCAAACAGGTATTAATCAACGTGCACTGCCCCACCGAGGACAAAGACGAAGACACTAAAGATCTCTTTTACGAAACAATCGAGCAGGTTTTTGACAAGTTCTTAACTTTTGACGCAAAAATAGTATTGGGAGATTTCAACGCGAAAATTGGAAAAGAACCGATGTATAGGCCTACAATAGGATCAGAAAGTTTGCATGACGTCAGTAATGATAATGGAACTAGAGTAATAAACTTTGCAGCTTCAAAGAACCTCGTTGTGAAAAGCACATATTTCAAGCATAAAAATATACATCAGGCCACCTGGAGATCACCAGATGGTAACACTCACAATCAGATTGATCACGTTCTAATTGACAGAAGACGTCATACAAACATTCTCGATATAAGATCGTATAGGGGAGCGGATTTAAATTCAGACCATTTTCTCGTGATAGTAAAATTAAGATCTAGACTAGCGATCAGTAAGAAAACAAGCCGCACAGAGCCAACAGTCCGTTTCAATATAGATAAGTTCAAAACAGCAACAGAAACATTAAATTATCAAGTTGAGATTTCTAATAGCTTTGACGCTCTCCAAGAACAGAGAGACGATAACAATAATTACGAGGAGGACCCGGAAACCCTATGGAGCAATATAAAAAAGGTGGTAAAGACAGCCGCGAAACTTACGATAGGTTTAAAGAAAGTAACAAAAAGCAAACCATGGTATGACGAAGAGTGCAAACTCGGGTTTGAAAAACGCTGGAAGGCGAGACTAAGTAGTTTACAAAATAAGTGCGATCAAACATATAAGAAGTATCTCGAGATTAGTAAAAGTACAAGAAGGCTTTATAGATCCAAGAAAAGGGAGTGGGAAAAGAATAAAATACTAACAATAGAAACGCATAATAAACAGAATAACCCGCGCGAGATGTACAGGGGAATCAATTTTATAAGGAAAGGCTTTCAAAGTAGAACGGAAGTAATGAGGGACGAAAATGGCAACCTAGTAGCCGATGCGACAGAGAGACTGAATTTATGGAAAGAATATTTCGATAAACTATTAAATGTACGCGAAGCCCCCGTTGAAGGTAATCTCGGCGAATTCCACACTGCTGATTTATTAATTGATGATCCTGCTTATATAGAAATAGAAATGGCCATAAAGAAGTTGAAAAATAACAAAGCCGCGGGCATCGACGACCTACCGGCTGAACTGATAAAAAATGGAGGCCCTTGCCTCAAAAGACAAATTTATAAATTAATACGCACAGTTTGGAAAACAGAACGCATTCCAGAGGAATGGAATGACTCTATTATTATTCCTATCTTTAAAAAAGGCGATAAAATGAACTGTAACAATTATCGGGGAATTTCACTTGTGTCGTCGTGCTATAAGGTCCTGTCCAATGTAATCTTAGGTAGGCTAACTCCTTTCGCCGAGGAAATCATTGGGGATTACCAGTGTGGATTCCGCCGAAACCGATCTACAAGCGATCAAATGTTCACAATTAGACAACTGCTAGAAAAAAAATGGGAATTTAATGAAGCAGTGCATCAGCTATTTATCGATTTTAAAAAAGCTTACGACTCTATTATACGCGCGCGAATGTACTGGATCCTAGAGTTCTTGGGTGTGCCAAGAAAATTGGTTAGACTTATCGAAATTTGCTTAAGCGGCAGTAGGGGAAGAATACGCGTAAACGGAAGGTTATCTGAAGAGTTCTCGATCCGCGATGGCCTGAAACAGGGCGATGCACTTTCGTGCGTCCTTTTTAACTTAGTTTTAGAATACGTGGTTAGGCAAGTGCAGGCGAATCCGACCGGTGCTACGCTCAATGGGGTAATACAAATTCTTGGATATGCGGATGATCTCGACATACTAGGGGATGATAAAGAGACGGTAGCTAAAAATGCAGAAATCTTGATCACAAAAGCCAAAGATATTGGCTTGGAGGTTAGCGAAACGAAAACAAAATATATGACCGTCCTCAGATCTGAACAAAGTAATCAAGACGGGGATCTAACAGCCGGAAATATGAAATTTGAAAGGGTTAGCGAGTTTAAATACCTCGGGTCAATTATAACTAGCGAAAATAGGATTAAAACGGAAATCAACGCGCGGCTGCACGCTGGCAATGGGTGCTATTATGCAGCAACCACGCTATTAAAATCGCGATTGCTATCTAGAAACATCAAAGTGAGAATTTACAAAACGATAATAATGCCGGTCGTCATGTACGGGTGCGAAACGTGGGCGCTGACGAAAGGAGATGAGAATAGGTTTAGAGTTTTTGAGAATAAAGTACTTAGAAAAATCTATGGTCCAAAAAGGGACGAAGAGACAGGTGAATGGAGAAAACTGCATAATGATGAGCTGCATGCTCTCTACGGGTCAGCAAATATTAATAGAGTAATGAAAGCGCGTAAACTAAGATGGGCGGGGCATGTAGCAAGAATGGGAAACGAAAGAACGGTGGCGCAAGTTTTAAGAGGGAGGCCGACTGGCAAGAGACCCTTAGGCAGACCAAGAAACAGATGGGAGAAAAATGTAAGGGATGATTTAAAAGAACTAGAACATGATTACTTAAACTGGATGGAGGATGCACAGGATAGAGATATGTGGCGGTCTCGGGTTAGTGAGGCAATGAACTTCCGAGTTCGAACTGCTAATCTATAATATAATAATAACACAAACTACGAAAAAAAAGGCAGGGACAAAATTGGTTCATCTAAAAAAGAGGTACAGATTTGTTATGAATCATGTTTTGATAGGATGCGTAGTTTTGTTTTATTCGTGAAAATAACATTGACGGTAAAAAAATGAAAATTTTCGAAAAAAATGCAAGGTACGAAAACAGATGAATGAACAAAAACAGTGGATTCAAAGAAGATTTACAAACTTGTAATCAATTTTTGTTGTAAAAATATATTTAGAATGAAAAAAAAAAAAAAATAACTTTTTTGAAAAACAGCACAAGCTAAAATAGCATTTTAACTAATACAATTTTTCGCCTGATTCATATCATTATTCTTCATTCGAAATCAAATACATACAAATTTAGTAAATTATATATGGAGAGCATATAACACGCAGCACAAAGTGCGCAATCAGTGTATTTCGGAGCGCGAAGCGCGACGACCAAATCGTGCGCCGTAAGTGCGCTCAAACATTTTTGTTACCATCGTACGGTGCACAGAACCAAGCGTGGAACGCAAGGTTCAAATAATTTTCAAATCAAATATCGAGCGCGAAGCGCGAGTGTCTGGATATGAGAATGTGAACCTTGAGGAAATAAAGTTTCTTTTCAGTCTAAAATAAAAACAAATTCAACAATCACTTCATATGTAGCGGTTTTGATGATTTTATAATTTTTGCAAATAAACTTTATCTTTTCATCCAAGTCGAACACGAAGTTCAAAAATCTAGAGGAACCGAGCGTAAAGCGCGATGTGAATACTTCTGATTTAAAATCTTTTATATTCTTTTTAAAAATTTATTCTCAGTTTTCAATTGGAATTAATTTTTCCAAATAAAAAATTAATTGAGATTTTTTTATGAATCTCAAGAAAATTGGTTTATTCTCGTGAAACCTTTGAAAATTCTTAACAAGATTTTTTTTAAATCTTCAGATATTTAGATTTTTCGAACAAATTTGCCAATCTCTTTCAGTTTACAGTTATCAAAAGAAAATTGTTTAAACTTTCGAACCTTCTAAATATCTAGCAAGAGGATTTGAATTTTTCCTAAAATAAAAAAAAAATCTTCAAAATTGAAAAATTGCCTGCAAATCTTAGAGATTCTTCTTAGTCAATTTTGACAATCTTTTGGAATATTGTTAATCATTCTATTGGAATTAATGTTTGAAAATAAAAAATAATGATATTTTCCTAGAGAGCTTAAGGAAAATATTTCATTGTCTTGATACCTTTCAGAATTCCTTAAAAGCCTCTTTTTCAAAATCTTCAAAAATCTACATTTTTTTCGATGTTCTATGAAATATCCTAAAAAGTTAAATTTTCTTCGAAACTTTTAAATCTTCTGAAACTTTCATATACTATCTTTTGAAATAATTCAGTATTCCAAAAATTTTCTCAATTCTGGAAAATTAGAAAAATTGTCTTAAAATCTTCCAGATTATTTTTTGACATAAATGACAGTCTTAATAACTTTAAATCAACCTTATAAAATAATGCATAAATCATTCGAAATCTTCTCAGAAATCTTATTTTCGATGTAGGAAATTTTTTATGCATTTTTAGTGGTATACAGTTTTACTGTTTACTGAATTATCAAGCGCACGACTTCAGCAGCGGCTCGGATTTTTACAAAAACTAGATGATAAAGTTTTTAATATATTGTCTCACATTATAGCTCCTGAAGAATGATAATCTTTTATTAGAAATAAAGATAAAACTTTCAAGACAAGTTTTAGTCAGTTAAAAAAATATATATGTAGAACTCGATTTTTTCGTAGGATTCAGAAAAATCTTACAAAATTAAAAAAATCACGCTCGAATTTCACAGATTTTTCTCGCCATTTCTGGGAAGCTTATAAAATCCTTTGAAATCTTTTTAAAATTGTTTTTTATTATTGAAATTTTCGTAACAAAGGTGAATTAAAAATCTTCCCAGAAATCTTAAGTCATTCCTTTTAAACTGTCGAAAAATTTTAAAATTCTTAAAGATCGTCTATATTTTTTTCAGCCTCTTTAAAAATGTACATCTTGTTTTAGCTTTTTGATATATATTTAAATTTTAAATTTTGTTAAAATTTTTTTAAAGCTCTCAAATACCTCCTCAAAATGATTTGATTCTTTACTCAAGTTTTTGAAAATTTCTATAGTACTGAAAAAAATTTCCTGAACTCTTACAGATTATTTTTCAGAAGTTTTCGAAATTTTTGAAAATCTTTTAAGACACTCTTTTAAAATTATCTATTTTAAATAGAAAAGCATTACAAATTTTTCTTGGAATCTTAAACAAATTTTTTTTCTTCTCTTGAAACCTCACATAATTCCTAAAGAAATTCCCATTTTGTTTAAAATCATTAACAATATATATTTTGTTAACAAATTTGTGAGATTTTTCAATAAATTTTGAATATTTCTTGAACAAGTGAAATTTTTTTATAACTACGTAATCCAACAAAATTAAAAAATGTTGCTTCAAAATCTTTTACATTCTATTCTAAAATTTTATGAAATCATTTAAATTTGTTTAAAAATATTTGTCAACTTTCTCTAACCATTCATTTTTCAAATTAAAAAATGATTTGAATGTTTTTCATGAATTGTAAGAAAAAATTGGTCTATTATTGTAACCTTTCTAATTTCTTACGAAAAAAGACTAATTTGTTCAAAATTTTAAGAAAATCTACGTTTTGTTATAAATTTGCTGTATTTTTTTAAAATTTTAGAATGTTTTGGAACCTTTTCAATACTTCTAAACAATTAAAAATTTCTGTATATCCCTTACACTGACACAAATTTGTCTTAAATATTTAAAGAAACTGTCAACATTAAAGATATCGCCCTAAAATATTTTAGATCTTTTGTCAACATCTTCAGAGATGTTTTCAAATATTGTGAAATCTTTTTAAATATTCTCCTAAAATTCATTTTTTCATAGACGAGAAATAATTTTTAATTTTCTCAAGAATCTAAAGAATTTAGTTCTCTTCTGAAAGGTTTCAATATACTTAGAAAGCTTTAAAATTTTTTCCCAAATCTGCAAAAATCTAAATTTTGTGGTAAAGTTTAAATTACTTTCGAATCAATAATTTCAAAACTTCTCAATATCTTTCCAAATGTTTGCTTACATTTTTTAAAAGAATCTGCAAAATTAGAAAACTTGCCTTAAAAACTTGCAGAATTTGTTTGAAAAATGTTTCATATAATTTTCAATGTTTTGGAATATTCTCTTAAGATTACTTTTTTAAAAGTGAAAAATCATGTTGAATTTTCCCAGGAATATCAAGAACACTTTTTTATAATCTTGAAATCTTCCACTTTTCTGAAAACGTTTCAAAGTTTTAATTTTTTTTGAAATTTCTTTGAAACATCAAAATATATTTTAAAATCATTATAATTTATTGTAATATTTTGAAAAATTCTGAGAAATAAAAAAAGATTTCTCACAAATTTTGGAATTCTTTTTTTACAGTTTTGGAAATCTTTCACAACGTTCTAAAATGTTATCAAACATTCTTTTGAAAATAATTTGAAAATTATCAGTTTATATTTTTTATTTTTATATTTTATATCATTTGAATTCAATTTTCCATAAGAAATAATTTTTTTCGCTCAAAAATCTATGAACTTTTCCTATGAATCTCAAGAAAGTTTTTTCTCTCTCTTCAACCCCTTTAAAATTTTTCTAAAAGTTTTCTTTTGAAATCTTCACACATTCACATTTTTTGAACAAATT
Source organism: Andricus quercusramuli (assembly GCA_932178445.1). NCBI lineage: Eukaryota > Metazoa > Arthropoda > Insecta > Hymenoptera > Cynipidae > Andricus > Andricus quercusramuli. The sequence goes on along the minus strand of CAKNXH010058368.1, from coordinate 90,764 downwards.
TTGCAGTCTTTTCAAGTTTACAATAATTTGAATTTTCTTAAAAGTAGGCACCTCCTAAATATCTACTGAAAATATTCAAAACCTAAGAAAAATTTTTAATTGTCTTGATACATTTCAGAATTCTTAAAAAGCTTCTTTTTTCAAAATCTTCAAAAAATTTTATTTTGTATGATATTCTATTAAATCTTTTCAAAATTTTATTCATTTTAGAATACTTCCGAAACTTATCAAAGCTTCTAAATTTAAAAAAAAATAATTCAGTATTCCAAAAAAATGTTTAAACCTGGAAAATTAAAAAAATTGTCTTTAAATCATCCAGATTCTTTTTCAAATAGTTTACAGTTTTCTAAACTCAAAATTAACCGTATAAAATAAAAAATGAATCATTGTAAGTTTTTTCAGAAATCTCATTTTCGGTGCATGAAATATTATGGTCAGTTTAAAATAAATGTAGAACTCGATTTTTTCCTAGGATTTACAAAAATCTTTCAAAATAAAAAAAATCACGCTCAAATCGCACAGATTTTTCTCGTCATTTCTAGGAAGATTTTGAAATGTTTTGAAGCCTTTCGAATTCTTTTTCATAAATTGATTTTCTGTGATAAGGAAGAATCTAGAATCGTCCTAGGAATCTAAGGACATTTTTTTAATCCCTTAAAGCGGTTAAAATTCTTAAAATGCTTCTATGTTCTTTTCAAAATCTTTAACAATCTACATTTTCTTTCAACTTCTTTGATGTCTATTGAAATTTCCATTTTTTATTTTAATCTTTTTCAAAGCCTCTAAATACCTTTTTAAAATGATTTGATTTCTCGCACCAGTTTTTGAATATTCCTACAGTACTGAAAACAAATTTCCTAAACTCTTACAGATTATTTTTCGAAAGTTTTTGGAAGTTTCTGAAATAGTTTGAAATGCTGTTTTGAAATTAATTTTGCTACATAAAAAAGCAATAAAAATTTTCCTAGGAATCTCAAGCAAAAACTTTTCTTCTCTTGAAACCTTATATACTTCTTGAAAGGCTTCTCATTTTTTATTTCGAAATCTTAAAAAGTCTACATTTTGTTTGAAATTTTTTGAAATTTTTAAATGGTCTTGCTTTTTATTTTCTTTGAATGAATGTAATTTCTATTTGTTATTATAAAAAGCTAAAAATAAGTGAATTTTATCATTAAATGTTACTATTAGCACATTTTTCTAAAAATATGTTCGAACTATATAACTCTGAAACATATAAAAAATATCTTGAAATCTTCTAGATTCTTTTTGATGATTGAAAATTATAATAAACGATATTAAAATATTTCAGATTTTTTGTCAGCATTTTTAGACATCTTCACAAATGTTTTAATATCTTTTCAAAGGGTCTAGCCGGATAAGATAGTCAAATCTGCCCTGTAGGGAACCTCTAAATACAACTAAATACAACCTCATATTCGGCATGTATAGAAACCCCTTTTCCTAGATTTTCAGGCCCCTAGATCCCCATGGGGCAACATGGGGCATAGAGTGCTGGCGAGTTTTTTTGCAATATCTCGGTCAATTTTTGAGCTAGGAAAAATAAAAAAAAGCAAATTGTAGGGTTTTTCAAGCCCTATAAACCTATGAAGCCAAACAATTTTTTGGCGCGAAATTCAAATTTTTACAGCCGTCTGAAAACTTGAAAAATTTGTATATCGGAAACAAAGACCGACTCCTCGCTAAAAAAAAATGGTGTTATGTATTTTTAACTCAAAAATTCCGGTGATTTTTTTCAGATTTTTAAAAGTAGTGGAACGATCTCAAAGAAAATAAAAACCACTAAAAACCGCGTTTTTTGCCTCTAGCTCTTTCTACATAATTCCTACGATGAAGCCAATCACACCATCGTATTCTACGTAAAAAAATACAACGAAATC